>CM060966.1:95615696-95895696 GCA_030765045.1 Tenodera sinensis | reverse complement strand
GGGAATATGTAAGAAAACCATTTTGGCAAATTTTCTCCTGATAAACATGAAGCAGATAGAATAATAAGCATGTGTAAGGATGACTTGTGGAAGAGTGAGTATAGAAAGTCATGCGATTGCAAAGCATATTTTTAGCCAAGTTGTGTAAGGTAAGCTTTCATATTAAAACCTAGAAATTAAAATAAATTCTTTAGAGGTATTTCTCTTGCAAACACAAAAATGAACAGATAAATGTAATATCCCAAGTGGTATAGCTTTCGCAATTATATCTTTTTGCTTTCGAGAGCCACAAATACGCCAAGTAACAAAAGGGATTTTCTGAAGCGAGAAGTCAAAACATGCCAAGTGAGAAAAATTTCCAAGCTTCAACGCTCGCAGTAGGAGGTACGGTAGCTAATTATTGGCTGCCACATTCAAAAACCTTCCCTCCCCACAAAAGTATTATTGGCTGCGATGTCTGTGCAAGCGACTGGAAGAAGGCGCGGCGGACGCAAAGAAATTACAGTTACGGAGATCTTTAAACACACTGGGCGCCTCTTCAAAGAGAGGCTTCGTTTTTCAAACTTGTATACAAACTTCGAGACAGCAGCATGAATTGTTACAAAGCTCGGGCAAGAGAAAGGATTTCTACCTGAATTCCCACACCCCAACCTTAAAATGTATAGAAAAGTTTTATTTCAGCCTCTTCCAGTCTCCCGTCCTTTGTTCCACCTTAACTGCTTCTTCAGCTGTTTTTCAAAAGTACGGCACGAATAGCTTGTGACCAAACGAACACAGGTGGTCTTTCGACCTGTACAATGAATATTGTTTTCCGCGGCACATACTTTCTTTAAATGGTGTGCAGTTGTGATTCCATTATGTGAGTTTCCTGAGGGTTACTTGTCAGAAATTCCAGAGCATTTCGCTTTCAACCTTAGAAGATTTCTGTAAACACGTTTCCAGACACTTAAAATGTTCACACATAACCACATAGAAATTGTCGGCTATTAGTGACACACACACGCACGCACGCACCCACGCACGCACGCACGCACGCACCCACACACAGATACACACACAGACACAGACACACATAGACACACACACACCCACACCCACACATACACCCACACCCACCCACACACAAATATTGTGTTGTTTAACATCCACACCGATTCTACCTATTAGTGGCCAATCACTACTGGCTGGGTAAGGAATTGCCCTCAAACACATTTTCTTGACAATAGCCAACCGTCTGAATTATCAATGCATGAGTTTTACATTTGAAATTCTTTACATACAAAAGTTTGAAAATACGAACCCTTAACTCATGAGAAACTTTTATTCTGACACAGTTTGTGAGGCGAGGTCTATTAGACAGCATTAATTAATTTCTTTCTCAGATCTGATGTGCTGCTTATACAGGATCTTTGGTGACCAATATCTACTAGAAAAATGCTAAATGTTGACAGAAGCGTACATGTATACTTTATACAACTTATGTTAAATCAACTAACAAGAGAAAATTACAGACACTGACTCCAGGTGTTGTACTAACCAGATTAGTAAAAATAAAATATTTATTGCATATTTGCAAGTGAAAAAGTGCGAATAAACAATAGAAAAACGATATATGATAATATTGTGACAAAATTACAAAATCCAAACCAGTTTCTTTTATATCACTTTATTGTCTTCAAAACCTTTGCACAAATAGTTTTCCTCTCGTCGTTAACATCGTCTTTCGTGATATCACAACTCACAACTGTCTACTTCTCGTAACCTTGACTGAGTCCTTTCAGTATCTTTGTTCATTTTCTGTCTCTCATACACTAAATCCGATGCTCGTTATATCATCGTCCCGAAGACCGACGTATCTTTCACGACAATACACACACGCACAGATGTCTCGTACTCACTGATACACTTAACAGCCTAAGTCTAACTCTCCTCTCTAACTCTGCTGTTGCCCAACCTTCTTATATAGAGGGAATGACATCATACGGACCTTTCTCGATCTCCACAAACGCACCGCCGGTGATACAGCCAGATCTTTCTCGAAAGCTCTGGAGAAAACCCTTTTGGCTCTGTCAGTCTGGTTGTTAGTCACGTGCACACTGAAAGTCGCGTGAGGCAGCCTGACCTTGTGCGCCTGACCAGGCTCGCCGGCCTGGTATGTGGTGTGAAGTAGCTTAGCTGCAATAGTCCTTTGTTTTGCGCCGCGCTCGGCGTCACCATACATTGTTTTTTCACATTTTTACATAAAGAGAATTTGTTACTAAACAATTTGTTGAAGCACTTATGATTTTCGCAATTGAGAAGTAGTTATTCTTTTTACCGTCTCCACTACGTATAGAAACTAGGGGAAGTATTGTATTCGACCCAAAATCGACCCTTCTGAATAAAACAAAGCGTTAAAGCATACCTAGTCCTATCAAGCACTAGCGCTTCACAGGATCTCCTAGCAACACTGAAGAGGAACAGAGAACAAATACAACCAGAATTGTACTGCACAGGGGCCATTATGGACCGCGCATGGATAAATGTAAAAATATCGAAATGAGGCACGTTATCACCAGGTTGGCAGTCCACGGATTCCACCACATGATAGGCAAGAACAAGAACTACCACGAACCAAATATGGACTGTGAATGTAAGCTGTGTGACTGCTATCACATCGAACTATGTGCAAGATGGACAAAGTCAATCAGTGAATATGTAAACATATAACTTCACTTGGCTATTTGGCTGCAGTTAATTCTACTATTAAAACTCAAAACAATTAGTATATATATACATGGGTTCATGTAAACAGTGATTTAAGGAGATATGTGTTTTTTGTATATTCATTATGCAAACGTCAGAATGAAGAGGATTTAATAGGCTATTCCCAGAAAATCCAAGATATGTATTTCAAGCGCATTCTATTTTCATCAAAATATTACAATTTTTTTTTTTTTTTTTTTTTTTTTTTTTTTTTTTTTTTTTGTGGAAATCGAAATACACGAAATCGTTTTCCCTGGAGGTATAGTTGAAGGTTTGGGGATTTTCTTGACATTTTTGTGTTGCGTCTTGAGAAAATGCTCTACTAAATACCAGGCATCTTCTCTCTTTGAGTTGAACTATTCAAAGACGTACACGTGAGCACACACATACACATATATGCCTTTTTATGGATTTAAAGAATTTCAAGAACCATATTTCCGGTGAAATCTCTGTATCGAAGTTTTGGGTTGAGTAGAATACTTTTTCTATGTAACATAAATAAGTAATAGAGAAAATAGAAAGACAGTATTCATTTCAAAACGTTGCAAAAACCACATCAATCACAAAGTTGTTTCAGTTTCATCGGCTAAATTTTAATTCACATTGGAAGGCAAATGTACCCTTTAGTGTATATCATGCAGAGAGTCTGGTAAACAGGACTTCGGTCTCAGCATGCGCATCTGCTGCCCTGGGAATCTTTGAAACAACGATCCTTGCTGTGAGCTCTGTCAATGATAATCAGTTTGGGAACTTCTTGAATCGGCATTGACCTGGAAGTAGTAGCTATGTTCAACAACTGGAATATGTTAGTTTGTGCTATCAGTCCTATGCTGTTCACCATTTTCTTTCATTTGCATCCTGTAAAGAATAGTACTGCATAATTTTTACATCATAAGTCAAATTAGATGCTCGATTTCGAAAATAATAGTTTTTACGTACCAAAGAATATAAACAATTCTGTTCCAACATAAAATTGATCTTTCAATACTCGCCGACCGCCTCCGAGGTGCGCCTGCCTCTAAGGATTTTTCCTCCACTGGGAGGTCTAGCACGAGGTTCACTCAGCCTCACTAGGTCTCGGAAGAGCCAGTTGGGGAGCTATTTGATGAAGTAGCAACCCTAGATCATGAAGACCACATAACTGGCTGGGAAAGCTCGGGATGCTGACAAAGTCCACCCTCCAGTACTGCACCCCACTCGTGATGCCTGTAGTGGGAAGAGGTGGGGGACGCAGTGGCCAGGTGGCAAACCTTTGCCTTCATGAGCTGTTGCGCTGAGAGTTTAGTTTTTAGTATTAACATCACTGCATATGGGATTTACTTTCTCTACCACATACATAGCAAGACCAGAAGGCAATCCACCCAAGAATTCGATGCCGAGATTTCAATGGACATACACGTTTTGAGGTCTATGAATCATTAAAGGAAAATAAGCAAAAATCCACCTGTGTGTGTTCGCCCGCGGTTCTGTTTGTGTGTGTGTGTGTGTGTGTGTGTGTGTGTGTGTGTGTGTGTGTGTGTGTGTGTGTGTGTGTGTGTGTGTCAGTGAAAAGATCAAGCAAGAAAATTCAGTTACATACCAAATTTCATCTTTAAGTTCAGCATCTTTCAAGGGTAATACACAAAGAGGTTTCAAACGCAGTCGCTCCGTCCCAAAGTGCATTTTACATGAAAATTCTTTCAAAATGTTTTATACTTTAACTATTATTGCAATAACTATGTTAAAATACGATATGTTTAGAATATTTTATGACAAATGAAATGTATGTGTTGAATTTTCTGGGAGGAGTAGGAAGTCCTCTTTATTAGGAATGACTACGTAAGTGGTAAATCCTGACAGATAAACCAATGTTTACTTAAAGCACACAATTTATGCCAAATAAAATGTTTATTGAGCTAACCATGTCCAATATAATCCTTGCTACTACTTGAATTTTTTTTATCTAACCATATCAATAAAATCCTAGCTACAGGTTCGAATATTTAAATACCTACACTTTTCTCAAACAGCAGGTTATTAGGTTTATTTATTTATTTATGTATTTTTTTAATCTCTTGATTGGTCGATGAAATTCCAAAACCATCATATGAGGAGCTCTTATAATGTTTGACTATCAGTTAAGCCTACTGTATTTTCCTAGTCCCATTGTACCTACAAAGAAATATGTAACAAGACAGTTTCTACAAATGTTTATTTCGACTACGATAAAAGAGACAGAAGAATAACATTTGCAAGAACAGTCTGTACAACAGTAGGGAAAGTCATATCAATACAACACATCAGAGTTTGTTTTCTGCATGCATTCTGTTGGAGTACACCATATACTTTCCATTCCATGACATTCTAAGCAACGATTTTTAAAATCCTTTTTAATAGCTTTAGGTGTTTTATAGCTATTGTCCGTTATAACGAATATTTCAATAAGGTTTTCAATGGCTTTCGGGAGTACCAAATTTTGTGTATATATAACTACTTTCATCAGGAGAAGACGCTTGAAGTGAATCTGGAACCTCAGTATTTGTTGCCTTCGTGAGCAGTGTGGTCCAGCTTTTAGTACAACCTTTACACTAACTCAGGTGAGCCATCAGACCCCAGGCCAAATGAAGGAACTCTTTGCTACTGACATAACCGAACTAAACCTGAATAGATAGATTTAGTGGCAGAAGCTGTGCAGCTTAGATAAGGTCTTCAAGGCAGGATTATTAACTTCCAGAAAAATAAAGTTATAATCGCGATTCTATGTAGATAGTGTGGCATCAATCTTCTTCCCTACTCTGATATCAAACATCTCTATGGTCATTTCATTTCAACATATCCTATGTAATGTGAACAATTCCATTAAGCGAGCGAGCGAGTGAGTGAGTGAGTGAGTGAGTGAGTGAGTGAGTGAGTGAGTGAGTGAGTGAGTGAGTGAGTGAGTGAGTGAGTGAGTGAGTGAGTGAGTGAGTGAGTGAGTGAGTGAGTAGAGGTTTAAGGGCCCGTCGACAGCTAGGTCAATTGGGTCCGAACAATTAAGGTTAATCTTCATACGTAGAACTAAACATAACCTCAAAGCGAAGGATACTATTCTGATTGCCAACTCCTAGGGCTTCTGTAGTTCACACGAAACTGCATGTTTTATCCATCATGTGTTAACTTCAGTCATGTATGATGGCGTTCCTTATTGTCATATAATCAATTGCATGCGGTCACTCGTGGTGCATCAATTTTGATTTTATTCTAAGTTTCTACGTTCGCCATCTGATGCAGTGGTAAGTTATGATATCTTTGTCTCAAGGTGTACGTGAGTGTAGCTTGAAAGACAACGTCAGTGTGTTAGCTAATAAAGTTTAATATTGGCTTAAAATATTTTAGAAAAGGGTTACCAACCGTAGAATTAAAGAATGAAATCCCTTCTATAATGATGAATGCGAAGCTCAGTTGCGATAAGTTGCAAAAATTGTGCTGGGGAAGTTCCCTCATATCAGTCGTTAAGTCTGCCATCTACATGCGAGCGTGAGATCGGCAGCCATTTCGGTAGGCTAAGCCCATGAGGGCAGTAGTACCACAGATTTAACTTTTTGTTGAATAAAATATAGATATTCTTAAGCAGTTGGCTTTAACTATCTACACTCAAATTTTTATGAACACAAACAATGTAAACAATAGCCCACAACGATCACTGACGGACAGTTAAACACATTCTGGTGGGGCTGTCTGCAAATGCAAACATAGTGTACGAGGCTTGGAAGTGGTTTGTTACTTGCGACGTCACTGCGTAAAGTTCTGTAACACTGCAACTTCGTTTCCTTTCATCCTGAAGAGATAAATAAATTACTAAACTAATTTATTAATTAATGAGTTAATGATTTATTGAGTACTAAATCTTATACACCTTGGGTCACCCCTGAGCTGGATCCTGGCCCTTTTGCTATTAAGGCAGCCCTTCAGTATGATTAGTTAATAAATTTTACGTACACATTACACATGTTCAATATTTTGTGATCGTTTACTTCTTACCTTTTCACTAATCGTATCTAGCTCCCACCCTACTCTTTCATTATTAACTCTTATTAATCGACTTACGTTATACACTTCGCTAATCTTCACTGTCCCATTTTCACTACTTTACCATAACCTCACTTTCACCACACATAAAAACCCTATCTCCCTCACATAAGGATTATCCAACCATTTTCTTAACTAATGCTTAGATGTTCCTAAACCTCACCAGTGTCCACCACCTGCGCCACCATTTGCAGCAAAACGAGTGTTAACATTAATAAAAACTTATTGACATAGTAATTTCCTTCTCCTGATGTGAAGTTTTGCCTTGCATGAAGATTTTAGCCAATTCCATCTCCTTTCTTTCACAGATGCTTTTGTTTCGGAATGTGACTTATGCAAACATTTCACTTTCCTCTCTGACTTAAATATATTTCGCTTCATTGAATCTGATTGAGCAGACAGAAGGCTACTACGTTAATCCTCCTTGATAAAAGCTGGATATGTATGGTTATGACGAAAAATCCAGTTGTCTAGAAAATATTCAGTGATGCACGTTGACTTTGTAGCAAGGCTAATCACCCTAACTTTGCGGCAGTCCTTCACGCAGGCATACCAACGTTTAGTAATGAGTGGATGATCTGATGGTGGTGTTTTCCATCATTGTCTTGTAACTATATCTGACAAAAAATTTTGAGGGCGTGTAGCGCAAATAAATGTCAAGACGTCCAACTGAATATATTTTGATTAACAGTCTGAATACATTAAAAGGAATAAGAAAACATCTGAAATTCCTACTGTTGATATAATTGACAGCAGACCACCGTCGCGTCAAGAAATTATATTTACAGAAAGATTTATAACTGTCAATAAGTTTGTAGCTGTTGGTGGTGCTACTAATGTGTACTTGTTAATCAATCAAAGCATCAGACTGTCCTCTTCTTCAACCCCGTCATTAGTATACAGCAGGTTTTCCGATTATGTCCCCATTTATATGCAATGTCAGAGCGTTGGCACGCCTGATGATGCGCAGATGGACTATCTGCTTGCTCGCCTTGTAAGAATTAATGATGTCTGGAGAAAAGGATGGAAGAAGAGGTAAAACATGCCTTGTATTACTTTCTTTGAACTTGCGTCACTTAACCCCACAGCAGCAAGTTACTGCCATAGAAATTGCTTGATTAAAAACGTTTTCCAGGATTGCGACCATAGACGCTTACTAAAGAGGCTTGCACGTGAGCTAAGCTGGAGAAGATTTGCATAGCGAAAATTGCTTCAGGTTTCCCCCTGTGAGTAAGATGAAAGTTTAGGAACTGAAGTTCAAATGGAAATACATTGTCACATTTTACTTCTTAGTTTTTTGTGTGTCTGGCTCACAACTTATAGTTTAGCATTTAAAATTTAAGTAAGAATTAGGTAATCCTAATGATTATGATTGTGTTATATTAAGATTTATTCCAAGAGCTGGTTACATCTTATGCACTCTTACCATTATAAATTGTAGGAAATAAATCATATTTAATGCGGTGTCCGGTGTGTATATGTGAGCGTTTTCGTATGTTATGAGTATATATAAGGAAAATATAATCTTCCAAAGCATGCTTGCTATCACTATCGGAATAAGTATATTTATGCTTTGCAGAGTATGCACTTTAAAGTATGTTGCAAAATGATTCATGTTTCTTCATATTTTGTAAGAGTTTTCGCTTTTAAAGTACCCTTTTTTAAGCAATGAGCTAGGATATTCTAGATATCCCTTTTTTAAGCAATGAGTTAGGATATTCTAGATATTCTATTGAAGTAGACTCATGGGAAACATAAAACACACGTCACTCTTTCCAGGAGGGAGAGAGCGACGGGGCGTTTCAACTTCCAGGAAGGGATTCCAGAGCACAAGAATCTGTGCCATCTGCCCACACCCGCCGGAATGTACTAACAAAATCTGAAAAATGATAAGGGAGGCAAATGAGAAATGAAGGAAAATGAATACGTGAAAAAGAGAACCACCCCAACATTCGCCTGACACGGGGAAACCACGGAAAAACCCGAGTCAGAGTAGTGACTGTGATCGAAAGCGAGTTGCACACGTTTCAATGGCGCCACCTCACTCGGTAGGTATAATGTAGCATTTCCTCAACGGAAATTAAACACCCGCTCTTCTTGAAGAGTTTTTTTTTTTTTAATTTTTTTTTTATTTTTATTTATTTATTTATTTTTTTCGCTAAATGCACTTTTAGTGACATATTGGAATTACCTACTTAAGCAACGATAAAACCTAGTAACCTCTTTTTATTTGTTTCTAACTTTAAGGGTTTCACTGCCGTAATTTATCTCTTCCTAGATTTCATTGGTTATTATCCAGCATGCTGAACCGATAAAAACGTAAGTTATTTGCATGCATTCCCTTCCTGGTAGAGAAGTGAGCATGTGTTAGGGACTGAGTTATAGCCAAATATCAGTATAGTAAGTGGTTATAAGTTCATATTCTAATTATTCTGTAATTATTTATTGATGTATGCTACATGGCACATACTTGTGCACATGCCGTAAATTACTGGCTGGTAAAACATTAAATCTGCATAGGTAAAGTAAATTGCACAAATAAAATTAATTATACTTGCATCAGCATGAAATTACCACTAAGGGTTACTACTAAAACTACAACACAAGTTTGGATAAACTACTAATTTAAAAAATCACATATATGCATCATAAAAACGTTTAAAAATTATACAGTCACAAATTTATTTAGATCACAGTACATCTTCAAAAAAGTTTCTGCAACTTCGTTATTTAGAGAAAAACAGTATTTCAAAATTATTTTATTTTATGTGTTTAAGTCACACATCTTGAAAATACGCAATTGCTACTATTGGCAAGCATGCAATAATAAGTCAATGTTCCATTGTTTTGAGTTCAGTAGCAACATATTTATAATGGTAGGAATGATTAACAAGAATTTAATGTTCAGTGAGATTGACAGTATTTAATAGGAGAATATCGAGGACTGTTGTTCTTAAACATTTGACTATAGCTATTGTCGTTGCATCTATAACAAAATATGTGGTATAGATACTTCTGTAAGGGTTTTATCTCTCCTAAAATAAATACATGGAAAAGTAAACTTTCACTAATGCATACACTAATAAGCGATAAAGGGCCAAAAAATTCATGTAAATGTAAAATATCTCATTTTTAAAATAATGCTGCTGGACATTAACCGCCAACAAAACTTTGACCTGCGCAGCTTTTCTTGATAGGCACATAGACGTCTGTGGCAGCTTTTACTTTTCACTCAACGGACAGTCTTGACGTATTAGCTAAAGCCAAACAAACGAATGCAGATCAAATGAACAGCCAGTGTACACTGAATTTTCTGTTAATACCTGGTAAACTCTTTTTGATATTCTAAATCGTATAACTACGAAATTGTCAGAGAGACGAAAATTTACTACAAAGTGTAGAGGATAATTAAATGTACACTCTGTGTAAAACAGATGGCTAATGTTCCTAATGGGCCATGTTAGATTATTTACTACTATGTTTATTTTCCAAGTTAACTCATCAGGTGGGTACCGACTGCGCGCGAAGGGCAAGTTAACTCATCAGGTGGGTACCGACTGCGCGCGAAGGGTCAAATTTTGAGTCTTTCTCGTGTAACAGGAGTGTGGCACCACTAGTAAATAACGTTAGTCATTTGTTACGAGAATAGTTATGGCTATAGGTTATAGGGTTGGTAACACTGTTAACGACTGTTGAATGCTCGGAGATGGCGTGTTGTTTATAAAATGATGTGCTCATCGTCTGTGTTTCTATAGAGAAATGGATTCAGCGCTTCTCTGCACGTTATGAAAAGTAAAGTGGAGAAAGTTTGGTTATAGATGGATATAAATGTCGCAAAGAAAGAGTAGCACGGCGAAGAGTATCATGGAGGTACACTGTTAAAACATGTGAGTCTCGTATTTATTTAAATGACACTGCTATGAGACCGTTCATAATTTGGGTAGCAAGTAATTTGTAATAGCGTAAAGCGCAAGGCTGTTACTCAACTGTCTGAAAGACCATTAAACTTGATTCGTAAAGAAGTTGCCAGTGAAAGAGTTGACATGAATGGCAAGCAGGCCAGCGTTCATAGAGTCCTAAGTCTCTAAAAAATTGGGAAGAGAATGCACGAATGACCGCTAAACGCAGTTGATCTATCCCAAATACGACCGCAGCGTCCAGTCGGGCACTTTAAAACAGGTAGAAATTTGCCTTACACGCAGTCGGGACCTTCCGAACTCATCGTAAAAAATGCTCATCTGCGATATGAACAGCTAGTTTTTGTTTTCGTAACCCTCACGGCACTTTACACGTGTTGCACAGTTTGAATTTATCCCTCTGCCAGCGTTTACTACAATCTAAGCTGGGTAATGCATAGAGAAAATTCATTCGAATGTTAGAAAATGATAACAAAATTCTACTTTTACTCTTAAAAGTTCTCTTAAAGAGGCATATAACTTCTCTTCTACAAACTACATCTTCAAGTGCAACTTTGGCAAAGTAGAATGCTGACAGAAAAGATGTCTTTGCTATGAACTAAAGAGAGTTGTCACGCCATTTGTGTATCATTTACTAAAATTTCTGGCTGAAGCGTTGTCGACATATGTTGTGATTAAACACTAATTTCTCACACCCCTTCTGCTCAACTTTCACTGAGCAATAGAACATAATAGGATAATACACAATTTCGTGCCTAGAATGAAGCATGAGCTTAAATGCAATTAACATCATCACTACTGTTACGTATAACTATACGCAAACAGCTTTCCCCATCGCTGACATATTATGCGCTGATTATTAAGCAATTTGGAATCCCCCCTCATAAATTATGTACAGGTGTTTTGTCATATTCAAATTGAATTGAAGTTTGTAGGAAATATATATACAATATATGCACTGTTGGTTCTTATGCAGTCTTGGTATTTACGTGAATTTCATACAAAGCAATATAATAAATAATAATAAGAACAACAACAACAAGAGGAAGAACACAGGAACAAGTTGCAGATCCTGCAAATAAATTATACTACATATTACATTAGGAATAGGATCTGTATACCGTCTTTTTTATTTCTCTTTATGTTAATGTCCTACAACGTAATGTCATAGTGGACCATGAATGAATGAAATGGGTGAAATGATGCTCAAATAAGTCCGAGGTCCATAGAGTTTAAAGTTACTTATCCATACCTACTTCGATATTCTCACATGGAATTTATTATTCAGCAATTTATAGAAGAGTGAGAGGCCACTGTCATGAATATTTAGCTAGTATTAATATTACATTGATTGCGTTTAAACGTATTAATTTTGAAGAGAGGTTTTATATTAATTCGATTCTAAGCGATACTCGTTGGTATCGAAGAATGGTTAAACACTGTGATATACACCTTTAACAATTTGTCCATATTTTTAAACTTTTAAGCTTTTCATTATTTGAAGTTATTGCGTTTAACTTTATGCTATATAGAGTGCTGAATGAAAGTAGTTGAAACTTCGTTATTGCCTCGCACGAGTCCCCAAAGAGTTGTTGGAATGTAGTACTTGATAGATCTTGACTGCAGTTCCTGTGAGTGAATCAATGCAAAATTTCACAGACACTACGAAATGAATGTCTAAATGAAAACGTACAAAATAATGGGGGAAGAAAGAGAGGTACTCATGTAAAAAACATGCAGCGTTAACTGAGTTGTGAATTAAGCTGATCTAGCAGACGCCTACTCCACGTTACTAAATAACCGAATCTAAGTCATTACATTTACCTACTGCGGTGATCAAAATGAATGAATCCAGCAGAATCAAATCAGGATTGAAATGCCAGGTAATTCGGTGCATAAAAATAGTTGTTCTTTCCCTCAATATGTTGTTTGTGTTTTGGGACTCAAACTCTGGTCACGCCCATACCTTGCAGATATAACTAGCAACTAATTTCCATAAATATCTTGTTTTACCAATGTAAAACTGTAATATGGAACAAAACATGAGTGAAGTGTGGAACTATTTTGAAGTAAACAACACTAATAGTAACAGAACAGTGAGTAAAGTATTCGGGAAAAACAGTTTTGCAAGATAGTCAAAGGCAACAAATTTAAAGAAATATGTAACATTTATACATCAAGTAAAGTTTGCAGAATCTCTGTTGAAGGAGCAAAGTACTAATATCCCTCTTTATTTGAACATGATACCGCAACATCTGAAAATTATGAGCAAACACAAAAATGGTTACATGCACTTATACGTAGAAAACTTATAATAGGAATATAATTTAGTGCATAAAGCATCGCTTTTATAGCTTTTATTAATTGAATATAAAAAATCGAGTATCGGTATGATTAAATAACACACGAAAATTTTGAAAAATACTATGAATTACAAAGACAGAAGGTTCCTAAATAAGCAAGTAGTTCGAATCAAAATAGATTATCAAAATAAAGAAAAGTGGAGAGGCATATGCCAGCAATACCACATTTAAAAGTAATCACCTCCCAGCTGTTTAAGGGATTCACAGAAAAATAATTGTTTACAAAAGTGACTGTAGCTTAAAGAAGAACAGAATCATACGATTCATCGTTGGAATTCATCTCCTGATGTGGCCACTATAATAATGTATCTGCATATAAAATGGTTTATAATATTGCAATGGTGTTTAGTTTAATTCCATGTGTTGAGATTTGTTTCCAATCTTTTATAATTCTATTATATACGTATTGAAGACGTTGAGAATAATCCACGACCTTATTTTACCGATTTATTAATAATTATTTATTCCATCGTGTTGTTTTCATTACACTTGATCTGAACTTTTGAGTTAGTACGAGTATAAAAACCTCTAATAGGTTGTACCAAATTTGCTGAAACTCTGTCTTCTACTCGTAATAAAGTATGGCGTAACTTGTGTCTAGCAGTCATAGGATTTTCGCAAAATCATTGAATGAGAATGAGGTAAATTCAATTTTCTTCCTTTTTTTTTCTATAATGTAAGATAAAATGAGAATTGCAGCCATATATCTGCTACCTTTTTGAAAACCATAATGCTCTTCTTCTAATGCATCTTCAGAATATTTTTCCAAATTAGGTTTAAGTTTATTGTTGTATACATTAGAAGCCATTAGAGGCATTCTTCACTAGTTCTCACGAACTGTTCTTGTTCCTTTTTTGTGTAAATTCATTATTGTTGAAGTTTTTTAATCTTTTGTAATCATATTGGTTTTCTAAATATCGTTAAATTAAACTATGTTGCTGGATGTATCTAAAGATAAATCGGCAGTGGCATCCCTGTAATAGGACTCTTTATTTCAGTAGAAATAATGTGGGAAGTTATAACTCCATTGCCAATGGAAGTCAATGCTGACTATTAGCTAAGTTTATCTCTTCTGGGCTTGTAGAATTAGCTCCAACCAGTGCAGACAACGGATCATCTTACTCTGAAGATGCCAAGCGCATTACTCGGTGAAACGACTGTATCTTCGAAGACCAACTGTTAAAGGCAGACTTGCATATGTAGCCATTTTAAAGGTTCTTAAAAAGTGTTAAACTAATATTTTATTTTTTATTTAGGATTAAAAATATTCTTTTATTTAAATAAATTAAAATAATAATTTAATCCATATTTAAATAAAATTCTTCCGTACACCGCATAACGGGGAGAGATCGGGGTGCTGACCACGTACCACCCTCTAGTACTGCACCCCACTCGTGGCGTCTGTAGTGGACAGAGGTGGGGAACGCAGCGGCTGAGCGGTAGGCCTTGACCCGGAAAGGGCTGTTGCGCCTGGATTATTGTCACTATGTTCTTTCATCTATTAAACACATTCGAACAACAAATGTATTTATTTCAAGTAGTTGTGAACAGCGAAACGTTATATCATTGGGTAAGCAGCGAAGAAAGAAAACATATTTGTGTCACATGTTATGACATTTGTAATAACAATCTGAAAATACTGTTCATAAGCTTTCTTC
This sequence comes from Tenodera sinensis, assembly GCA_030765045.1. Classification (NCBI taxonomy): domain Eukaryota; kingdom Metazoa; phylum Arthropoda; class Insecta; order Mantodea; family Mantidae; genus Tenodera; species Tenodera sinensis. Next base: position 95,880,966 of record CM060966.1, on the reverse strand, counting down.
TGTGTCTTGCATTATTTGTATATGAAACGTCTATTATTACTACAATAACAGATCTTAATAGCGCGTTCAAAATCATAAATCATATTGCTTAACTTGGTGAGGAATTGCTTTAATTATGAGTTTTATTTCAAAAGTATCGCTTTGTAACATATGAATACTTTATTAATTTATTGTCAAAACGTTTCCCCACACGAAGTTACAAAAACAACTGAATTTCGTTTTTAAGGTGGAACTGACAGATATTAGCAATCTCATAAATACATAAACAAATAAATAATAACTAAAGTAAAATACCTGTTTTCCAAACATTTCAGCGCACAGCTAAAATGATTTTTCACAAGTCTCTCCCACTTTTATTCGTCAACCTGTCCGTCAACTGCCACGTTACCCTGCTACCTGCTCAGTATGCAGGGCCGAGAATTCTGTGCTCAGAACGCTGAGCTACCGGCCAGTTGATGATATGTGATACCTTAATCCGCTTCCCCAAACGAAGAGTTTCCGAACAAATAAAGCAAAATAAAAATGTTTTGTTTTCCTACTATGGAGTTTGTAGAAAGCGTTGCATAGCGAAATTTGTACACCTATTTGTCTGGTAATGTATCATTGAAACAACGAATGCTTATGAAATTGCCGATATTTATCTTTGTATTATTATTATTAGTTAGTATTAGTATTAGTTAGTATTAGTATTAATATTAGTATTAGTATTAGTTAGTATTAGTATTAGTATTAGTTAGTATTAGTATTAGTATTAGTATTAGTTAGTATTAGTATTAGTTAGTATTAGTATTAGTACTAGTTAGTATTAGTATTAGCATTAGTTAGTATTAGTATTAGTTAGTATTAGTATTAGTTAGTATTAGTATTAGTTAGTATTAGTATTAGTTATTATTATTATTATTATTATTATTATTATTATTATTATTATTATTATTATTATTATTATTATTATTATTATTATTATTATTATTATTATCATTATCATTATCATTATCATTATTATTATTATTATTATTATTATTATTATTATTATTATTATTATTATTATTTAACGTAAGAAAAAACGTTTCGCTGTGCGTTTTTCAGATTGCTGAAAATTAAAACTTAAGTAAAATCTGGCTAATGAGTTAAACTAAATAAATGCAATAGTAATGGATTAATTTATTCCACACCCTGCAGTAGTTAATTCTTTGCACCTTTGTGCATCACTCGAGTTCTTTTTAAAAAAAACTCATGCATCCTATAAACAATTTTTCATGCATGTCTACATAAAACACTGTTTTTCCCTCGTCTATCACAAACGTAATCATTTGCTTTACTTAGTGACATGTTACAAACTTTTGTAAATTCATAGAAGTGCACATTATCTACCTGTTCTGTCTTCTTGTCAGAGTAACTAGGGGTGTATTAGGATAAAGGGGGAGGCACAACGGCACACTTATTCACAAAGCTTATTCACACCTCTGTTAACAGCTAAAGGTCTGCTTCAGTGCTGACAAAATACACGTAAATACAATTGCGTATATATTTACCGAACGCAGAAGCTAAAGTTACGCTCTTTTTCGTACAGAGTTGCATGACCATTCCGTGTATATCTTACATAAGTTTTAAGCTTGTAATAAACTATTAATGTCCGAGCGTTAATCTTAGTAATTGCTAAGCGCTAGGTAGCTTGTTCTGACTAGGCCACGTTTCACGCCAGCGATTCGCTATAGCTGTGGAGCCTCTGAAGGTCATGCAGGCGATTTGACGCGAACCTTAGTAGACTACTGGGTGTTCTGTGCTTAATAGTATTAGTATTGGTATTAGTATGATTTTTATCATTTTTGAATCAGCAATGTGCCTAGACAATACTTCCTTTTATAAAATTGTCATCTGTTTATTGTGGAACACAATATAAGTATAAAGCATAAAACACTACAAGAACACACACATTGTGTGTGTTGTGGATTCAATTCCATTGACAACCAAACTGAGTGGATTTTTTCAATGTTTCCATTAATCTCCAAGGTAAATTCCTAAAGGAATATTTAATGCCATGACTCAAACTCCCATCTTAGGTTTTAAATAACTCTACTAATGAAACTATTTTGTAATAGCGAAAGCTGTGCGATCTATCCACACCTAACGAAAGCAGATAGAGTGGACGCCAACCTTATGCCCGCCAGATGCAGAAGCAGAGGTACATTTGCTTAGCACTAAGGCCTCCATGGGCCTAGCAGCATGTCATGGTACACGGAGCATAAATAAAAATAGACGCCGAATTTCTTATTGTATGTATGGGAATTTATAGGACATGTCTTCTGATATCCATCTCCACCTGTTTGAAAGGGAACACGTTACCTCTGCTCCCTTCCAGTTGAGGGAGGAGGCTATATCTATTCGTAATTAGCGAATGAGTTTACAATATCAGCATAGGTATGCTCTGTTGGTTCGATACAGAACCGTAATACGGTGACAGTATCAACCAAAAAAACTGAAAGCATGACGCAATAAGGTACCCTACAAATGATAAGGAATGAGGTGTCCACAGTGCTGATTTCTTTCCGTACTGTCTGTACAGGGACGAAACATAGAAGGCTAACTGTCCGGCTCACACCGATTCATGCGGTAGATATATCCTAACGCAATGCGACCACGTAGTTAAAGCAATGCAAAATAAATAGGGAGAAAACATTTTCTATAAAAATTCTACTTACAGTTTAATGTTTACTATGAACAATCTGTTTTATCATACTGACAAATTCAATGCCATAGCCACGTTTTGAATTCAGGCTCTTCTGGAGTCCACCTGGAGTTGGTCTGACCCTGAGCTACCATGGCAATATTCATTAAATTCTCCAATTCACTCGAATTCTTCACGGCAAACCGCAAGAGAATCTCAAATTCACATGAGACAACGTAGCATAATGGCAACTTGAGCTTTACCGAGAAAAAAGTGGGTTAGTTGGAGAATTTAATGTCCTGTATGCATGTTGCCATGTTAGCTTATTGGTAAGAGCAACCTTACGGATATCGCAAGATCCGTGGTTCAAATCCCGAAAATGACATTTCATTTTCAATAGTATTCTATGATTTCCAATCTTGCCCTACACACGACTAGAGTGAGAGAATAATTTTCATAGATTGACCTTAGAGTTGGAGGGGGGGATGTAAGCTCTATGCTTGCAATGTTAATTTTAAGAAGTTTAACTCCACTTTTCACAGAAACTATTTACTTCAGAAGTGTGAAATTTGGTACACATATAAATCAATGCTTTCTAATTCTGCGGACTTTTTTTACATTATATAGATATGTTGATTAATATTTTTAAAATAATTATAATAATTATATTATTTTTTCACCTCTTGTTAATAAGAAAAATTTCTAGCATCCATGATTTTAACGATAGTGTTATAAGAAAAACTCAGTACCACCACAAGTAACCCAGAAATGACTGGTGAAAGTTTCCTTACTCTAGAATAAGTGGTTCCTGAGAAAATGGGATAAATGTATGCAGAAAAGTAAGTTTCAGAAAAACCTCAATCAAAATTAGGGGAGGTTATAAGCTCTATGCTTGCAATGTTAATAATTTTAAGAAGTTTAACTCCACTGTTCAGAGAATCTATTCACTCTAGAAGTAAGGAATGTTGTATACATATAAATGAATGCTTTTTCAAACGTACTGACTTTTTATATCACATAGATATTACTTTCATAGTTTTTAAAAAATTAACAAATGTATAATTTGTTATTCATACCCGTCCTTGGGCAGTTAAATTTACTTTAAAGATATTTCTGGCAACCTTTTAAGTTGCATTTTTAAGTATCATTCTACACTTTCCAACCTTTTCCTACACATGCTTACTGTGAATAAACAATTAAGTTCCAATCTGTTTTATTGCCGATTTTAAAAACATCACGTGGCATATACCTACTTCGAAAAAAGAGCTAGAATGAAAAGGGAGAGTTAGAAAGTAAACATTTAAGAATAATAGGAAAGAGAGATAGCAAATGAGAAAGAAGGAGAGAGAAAGTGAGAGTGAAAGGGAGAGAGAGACATGTCTCTACGGTTAATGTGAAAGTGCAAGCGGATGGCATATAATACGCTAACTTATCATAAAATAAAAACAATCATAAAATTGTATTATTGAAATGAAAAACATAACGGATACCAAACCAATGAGGTAGATAATCTGCTCAATAAGCTATGATGAATTCTAGCGAAGTACAACTAATGTAATCGCCCCAGATCTCCTGATCAGACAACACATATTACCTTGGCCTTCAGCGCTCACTTATAATGTAAAAAACAGAGCTGTCTACATAAATTTATGCTGTAGAAAGTAACATATTCAGTTTAATATTAAAATGTTTTATGAAAGCAGGGATCGTAAAATATGTTAACCTTATAAAAGATATAGCCACTGAACTTCGTAATGCATACATACATATAAAAACTGGACCTCTTAAAATACATCCCACGTTGAAGCGCCTTGCGTGCGTTATTTGTTCAGTGAAGACCTCAAAAAGCAACTGAGAATGTAAGCTTAGAATTCTCGCATTTTTCTCACAAGTTAATCTTGATCAACCTTGTGCTTGTCCACATAATACTATTATAAAATGTCTCGTAATTGAAAAAAATTAGCGATACATTTGTGTCTTTTCACTGTAAGAAGATGTAGTGTATGGCACACTGTTATGTTATTTCTTCATATCCTGTGCATAAAATTGTTCTTCTCTGAAAGAGTAATTCAGAATGAAAAAATCAGTGCCACAACCACGATTTGATCCAGGGCTTAAGCTAAAAATAACTCAATGTCGCAAAAATGTACAAATAAAAATTTAAAATTTAATAGTAATAGTAATAATAATAATAATAATAATAACAACAACAACAACAATAACAATAATAACAATAATAATAATAATAATAATAATAATAATAATAATAATAATAATAATAATGATAATGATAATGATAATGATAATAATAATAATAATAATAATAATAATAATAATAATAATAATAATAATAATAATAATAATAATAATAATAATAATAATAATAATAATAATAATAATAATAATAATAATAATAATATAAAGATTAAAAAACAATACAATTCTACATAAAACAATAAGAAAAAATTAACTGCACAACATATAAACAACAAATGGCAAAACTTATTAAGCTGATTGGAAACACATCAAAATGATGAATAATATATCATTTTTTCCAGTTCAAATCCTAGGAAATGTGTGATAGGAATCAGTATTTTCAATCCAGGCACTTTTCAGTACAATTAACCTTCTGTGTAACTTTAGCAATTTTAATGAATACTAAAAGAGAGCTTTATCCGTAAAGTAAATGACTCTAAATCCCTCTTTAAGTATCTATTCTAGGAAAGTTGATCACTTTTTTCACAGATCTCAATTTTTATAATCCGGTTCTTTCACCACCGGATTCCTCGTCGAGTACCTGTTCCAGGAAGATTTTACAGACCGCATTTTTCACTGACTGCTTTTTTCGCGATACGATACTTAACAAACTGTGGTGTGATGCAGCTTGACCATGGGTCTTTGAGGCGTGCGGCCGCTGCCGGCGTCACAATATTTTATTTTGCCTTGTACCTCCTGTTAATCATGATTTCCCTGGAAATGGCTTTGGCTAGACAATGTCAGTCAACAATGGTCTGTGATGTCAATAAGGGAGACTCTTCATACTTCTGGTTTCCAACTATAAACTCAGAGAAAAGCGTAAGGTACCTGAGGCAAATAGAAAGACACAGTTAAGGCTGATTCATAATAATGAATACGGTAACTAGAACGTGAACGACAAACTTGAAATACGTGTAATATATATAATCGGAGTGTTCGCAATTAACAGAATACTTCCCTGGGTCCCGGGAGCGGAAAGGAAGAGCTGGTTAAGTTTTAACTTTCTCGCTCCTTGGCACGGCGTATTTGATCCATATTGTGCATATTAGACTCTTCGCTGTAGAAATTATTCAAGGCAGCTGCCACAGGGAACAAACGCTAGAGCTCTCGGTTGTCGCAAGATAGATAAAGCAACTGGATGCACCTTTCCTAGCAAATATGCATCCTTGCCACAAATACTGATTCCATCAGATGACTAACGTAAGCGAAAAAATTTATTATTATTCTATTTTTCAACTGGGAATTACGTTGTTCACAGAAACCCATAACAGAGTGAAACCCATAAGTGGAGGTTTTCCTAAAATTTGTTTCTACATAAAATTTGAGCTCCAACTAAGAAAAATCTACAGGCAAATAGCGTGTTTTAAAATTATCAGTTTCTCATGCCTTTTAGGAAGCCTCAGGCTTTGTTACTAGGAAGCAAACTCTGGAGTTGCTGCTTTTTAGTTCCATGCGGTTACCCAGTCAGTCATTAATTGCTCCTGCTTCAAAAGTGTTAGATTTTCTAGAATGCCTACTTTTGTATTACATTACCATATTTATCTGGAATACCCTGAATAGAATACACATACCCCACATCACTCTTTCAGCCGGAGGAACAGGCAGTCAATATCCAGAAGCAGGCGATTCCATGGCAGTTTTTAAGTCATACCTTGAATTTTCTAGGAATGTTCTCAGAATACCTCTTCATTCTGGATGATTTTTATATAAATGGTGAACGGTAAGAGATAGAGATAGACAAAGGCTTACTAAACAAAAAATGTGGATTTATGTCTAATACTCTTTTTTTTCCTTTTGAGTGAACCATTTCCTAGATATTCTTTATTGTGTGTCTAAATTTGCCAATACTTTTATCAAATAGGAATGTTATTTGTTTTTTATCTCTTGGCCTTGCAAAGAGAACGGAATTTCAAAGGCATTACATGGCAGCACTTAAAACATTTCAGTATCGCTTAAAGCCAATTGCATTTCCATATTCCCATTCCACCTTCAAGAAAATTAGCAATAAGATAATTTCTGAAAATGCTTATGTAAATTAAAGTGAAGTAGATAGAGAAATAAGAATCTGCAAGAGCAGTATGTATAATAGTGAGTATAGCTTTACATTTATTTGCGAACAGAGTTTCTCCAAATTGAACTATACTAAAAGACCATCGCAATATGTTAACACGACGACCACTTGGCGGGTTACATCCGGGTTCTCCGAGTTCCCCCACCATCTCATTCCACCGGTGCTCCATCTTCATTCCATGTATCATCAGTGTCACCGCCTGCGGTGACATATGTAGTAAAAGCCGGCGTTAAACGCTACAAAAATCTTTGACTTTGTCGCCAAATATTGAGACTTCTTGAACGTAAGCAGTACCAAGGAAGTCACTAATGAAGAGATGTTTATCACATAACATTTGAAATTACTTTCCTAAATCAAATGCAACGTGCATATCGACAAACCATCACAGAAACACAATGCAGGACTGGAGGTTAAAGAGTATCAAAGTGCGCGTGTGGTGCAGGTAAACAGAGGCTTCCTTCTTTCGCAAACAATGGACATCGTTTTGCTAGTCTCTGTTTACCGAGGTCACGGGTTCAAACCCAGCAGAAGGTGATGGATTTTTTCGGAGCCGCTGGTCCCGTGTCGTACATTTACGACACGTAAAAGAATTTGAACCCTAACAAAGAGGCGTTTTAGTGAAAGTAAGCGGTCTTTGACGCCCATTTTATGGGGAAAAATGAAGAACGAACAGAAAGTCTCGCTATACTATAAACAATAGTGCTAGGTTCGGTACATGTGTAGTGTGAAATCGTTTAGACCAAAAAATCTTTGAGCCTCTCAATTATTCTCCACTCATTCTATAACTCAATTCCGAAATTATTAGAATTACAAACTACAGTATCAGTAATTGGATTAGTTAGTCAGACGGAGGCTTCCAGTCAGTGGAGCACAACATTGCACCTGTATCATAATAGGCCCTTTATCACTCCAATGAGGGAGAAAATATTGTTGGGGAGACTCTAAGGATCGACAAGGGCAACGGTAAGAAAAGCGGCACTCAATATTTTGGTTCACAACAGCCCGGCAACGATAACCAGCCTTTAGATTTCTTCATGGCGCATGGCTGGGCCCACATTCTATAGGAGTGACTTCTTTCACAGGGTAAAGATTAGAGTCATTCTGGATTTGCTAGGAACCCAAACATTGCTAGGTACATCGTCGGCCGGATTTGGTCGACATCCCTCTCGGTAAATTATATGCTTCAATAAGGTCTTTCTGTATTCTGTATAGTAAGTATATAAATTGGGTTTACTGGTTATGCTAAAGTAATTGAGAATGAAGAGGAATTCAGAGCCTATTCCCAAAACATTCAATATAGGTGTGTGTGTGTGTGTGTGTGTGTGTGTGTGTGTGTGTGTGTGCGTGTGTGTGTGTGTGTGTGTGTGTGGGTGGGTGTGTGTGAGTGTGTGTGAAAATAAAAATCTTGGAAAACCTTTCCTTGTAAAGAGTAATGTTGGATGGGGCATCTTGTTGAAAATCGTCGTGTCACATGATTGGAAGTTCCTGAACCTAAATACCTACAACTATTTCATAATTTAATCGACTTCTTTACCTAAAACCTTTTCTGGGGGGAGGTGGGGGAGGGGGGATTTTTAGTCACCTTAAAATGTGTATTTCCAGCAGAATCTCGGTATCAGATGTTTGGATGGAATGCAGTCAAAGAAATGTTTCTTGTAAAAAGCAGTGCACACAGCTCAAGAGAAAGTTGGTTTCTGAAATACACGTTCGGAATAAACTTCTAGAATTAGCAACGCACTGGAGTGTTGCTTTTGGCCATCCTTTGATTTTAAGCTATTTCTGGTACTAATGGATTTTCGAAGGAAGGCAAAGGGACGTCTGGCAGAGTTGATAATAAGCTACAGAGGAGTGACTCTGCTACTGTTTTGTGATAGCAGTGGCAGTGTTATTACCTCTTCCTCAGAACTTGAACGTCGCAGCGGGGGTATAAGAGAATTGTGGCGATTTGTAAAGGCATTCGGATGAATAAGCTACCTTTTAAATGTGCCTCGATGAATACTTTTTATTCCTCCCTTTCGTTACCTTCTTTTTTTCCTCTGCATTTTTACATTTCAGATATAATTGTAGTCACGGTTCACTTATGACGGAAGCCCCCTGTTGCTGGTTCGACCCTTGTACGCTTAATTTGTTAATGTTTTTTCAGCTACAACTGCTTTGATAGAGAGTCGAATAATAACTGATTGACTTGCCGACACCTTTATTACTGCCACCTGCCACTTCGGGCAAGGATCCAATTTAACAGGTTCACCAAGCTTACGAAGTACATAGAGTATCCCTGTGTTTTATAATCTTGAAATCTGACGTGTTGCACTCATATCACTTTCTCTACTCTTGTACTATTCTTATCTTCTTCATGTTAGTCGAGATAAGCATTTGCAGAAATTGTTGATAATTTGTAGGTGCAAGAGCAATATGGGAATATATTAGGCTTTGAGCGATAGTCAAACGCTTTAAAGTGGGTTGCTATATGAGGCTTTAAAATTCCGTTGGCTTTGCAAGAGATAAAAAAGTGAATAATAACCTTCCATTTGAGAAAAGTGGAAGTATTGCAAAGTTCACACAAATAGCAAAGAATATCTCCGAAATTATTCACTCTACAAACAATGTGTGTTTGTGTGTTTTAAAGACATCTACATTTTTTGTATAGGAGATTTGGTATATCTCTTACAGTTTACCAGTTATGCAAAAGTCATCAAGGACTACATAGGATAGAGCCAGCTAGTTAAAATATACGAGTACATTTCAGTCAACATAAAAATAGGTTAAACACATGGCATTTTAGCCAAAATCGTTAATAGTTTTCAAAATATTAAAATTATCGAAACATTCTCCATATAAAGGGTAGTTTATAGGGGGGGGGGATTGTCTTAAAAATCTTCGTGTCGCATCCTTGAAAGATATTAAACTTAAGTACCAACTTTTGTCTGTTACAACTTTTCGTTTTTCGTTTATCCTATTCACAGGATAAACACACAGACGACAGAGACAGACACGCGCGCACGGACTTTTTTAAAATGTTTTTTTTTTCTTTTTCACTTTTTTCTTTTTTTGATTCAGAGGGCTTCAAAGTAAGCATTTCCGGTGAAATCTCGACATCGAAATTTTGGGTCAAATGCAATACTCCTATTTACTATATGTATTACAGAAAGTAAAAATATTTTCATACACTATGATTTTTGTATTGCTAGGGTATAAATATTAATTTAACTCAATTTACTGAATCACGCTGGATGATTTCTGACACTACCCCAAATAAAAAGCTCTCGTATTAAGTGGATTTTTGTTTTGTTTTGGTGTGTGTGTGTGTGTGTGTGTGTGTGTGTGTGTGTGTGTGTGTGTTTAACGCCCTTTCTAACAAGTGGAGGACATTAATGGTACATAAAATGAAATTATCATTGCGAATGAGACTGTGGGAAGCAAGTGCACCTAACTAAAGTTTAAGCTTGCCAGTTATGAGTTATGAGAAAGGTGAGGAAAAATCTGACTCAGCGAGAACGGTCGTGGCTGGATTTGAATCCCAGACATCCTTTTACGAGCTTAGCCCCCGTTTGTTTGTGCCGATGGGGGGGGGTTGGGGGTGGATTCTTCATAAATAGACTATATGCATAGAAATATATTATAGAAACTGTAATGGCCATCTTCGTGGTATGTGTGTGAGTGAATAATGAGTGGTGTTTAAGGGCTCGTCGACAACTAGGTCATTTGGGCTCCAAGTCGAAAGATAAAAACTAGGAAATCACCACCCGCGCGCGCGTGTGTGTGTGTGTGTTTCGCATTCAAGAGCTACCGGGTTCGAATATCGTGTAGGTTAAGTAGCCCGGATAAGTTTTTCCGTTATCCTGAAAAGATGAATAACGCCAACTTCATAGCATTTGATGCAGCTTAACATTTTCAGAAAAAAAAATTATCTTTTAAAAATATAAATTATTGAATACAGGAAACATTAAGGTATATTTTACAACATGCTTTTAAATTATTAATGACATAATTACTTAAATAATCTGCATTACTTGAATAATCTGCATTAATTTCAAAGTAATTATTTAAAGGGCAAGATGCTGCATGGTGTTCTATACAGTTAAAAAGGCACCAAATATTTGATATCGAATTGTATTTTTCTACAACTTGAACATAAAAATTCACATGAAATAAAGAACTGAATATAAATATGCTCCTCTGCTTGAAAGTTTTTCTGACAAAATAGTTTATGATTAATAAACCTAGAAAAATTGCTTTGCTAATTTGAAAATTAATTCATAATGTTGTTTAAGCAGATAAAAAGAGCAACGCATATAGGTTTTGGGGGCATTTTGTGCGCCTACCATGACCCTAGGGATAGTTGAGGGGAGCAACCCGCGAATTAAAAAAAAAAAAAATTATTTTGATGTTTAATGACGCTGTCAATTGCTAGGATCACATCAGCGTCGCCGGTGTGCCGGAATTTTGTCCCGCAGGAGTTCTTTTACATGCCAGTAAATTTACTGACATGGAGCTGTCGTTTTTAAGCACACTTAAAAACCATCGGTTTGGGCCGGATTTGAACCCATGACCTTGGGAACAGTAGGCCAACGTCTAACCAACTGAGCCACCCAGACCGACTGAGCAACCCGCGGATAGACAAAATCCGGAGGATGACAGGTGCAGGCATGGATGGGATTCATAACGTTTCCAGATACAACACCGCGTGAGCCCTTCCGCTCTGTATATCTATAGTCGAAAAAGTTCAGAATACTGCATAGTTATATTTTATAGCACAAAATTTCTGAATAATCAACTTTAATTATGCCTTTTTGATATTTTAAAAAACGAAACTGTTCAATGGAGTTAAGTTTTTCAAAATAGATGTGCAATATTACATTAGATGTTTAATTAATACACCTAATAAATGGTAAATCATTCAGGAACAATATGAACTTAATTAACTAGTTTCAAATTCAAATATCATATATCAAATATAGTTGAGAGAGACTAGTCTTGTTTTTGATCTCAAAGATTAATTTACTCTCACAGGTTCACGCATCTTAGAAGTAAAGAGGCAATCTTCCGTTTCTAAGGTAAGATTTCTATAGTGCTTAAAGTCGGATGTTCATTTGCTTTCCGCACTGCACATCCGGTTATGTGAGCTTGGTATAACATGTGCAGAATCAAACCCATTTCCTTCCTAACACGTTTTGCACCGAATCACGACAGCGATTCATACTTGCCTCTTACAGCTAGCAGGAGCTGAATAAACTTATCTTGGCTTCATTATAACAAGTGCGTCATATTTGCGTTTTGTTGTCTGTGAAAAGATCGACTTCTGGGAAGGCTCTTACCATCAGCAAGATGAGATTTTCATTCAGCTGCCACCTTCACATCACAGTTGCTTATTGCATAGCAACCTCTAAAGAGCTTCTGCTTTTCAATGTAACTACATTTCCTGCAAACATTGCTTTTCCTTCCATATAGAATTTCGTGACAAAAAGGAGTTTGTCTGTTATTCAAACGTTATGAAGAGGCTAGCGAGCAAAATTGAAGAGATGGGGAAATTAATTTCTCAATTTTCCATTCTGTTAGAAGAAGATATTTTGTTTCAGCCTACGTACATTTACATTGCTGTCTCTCACAAAGCTAAACACAATTTTAAATTCTGTCAACACTAACATCATGAATAGCATCCTCTTAAAATCAGTACGTTTGAAGTGAGCTTTGATCAGCAGTTTTCCTATTCCATTGGCTTCAAACAGGCTTCATGTATTTATTTCTTTATGAAGAGCGCTTCTGCAAAATACTACAAAACCAGTCAAAATATTATAGAAAGCTGAATATCTCTATAAATATTCCATTGCGGATATCACTACGCTATGTATTAATTAGTCCGATATGCCAAACGCTTTTATGTTGCTGAAACTGCATCCATTGAAAAACAGTATATTGCAAAGTGCATTACTACAGAATCAAAGAGTAACTTGGAAAGACGAGATGAAGTTGAATACTATTTTTTAACGGTCGTGTGTTTCATTAACTTAAATGAACTTTATTAATAAAAAAATCTGATATGTGGCACTCATATGACTCTCTACTCTTGTACTAATCAGGTGTTGTTACATTTCGTCTATCTCTTACGGTTTACGATTTATGCAATGGAGCTGACTTCAGCGAAGATTCACAGCAAATTCGAGATAAATACTTCATATGGCATGAAAATATCTTAAACATACAGCATTTGATTAAAAATCGTCAGCATTTTTGGGAAAACAGAATTCTTTGAAAAATATTCCATATAAAGTTTAGACTCTGGTACGGGGATTTTCTTAAAAAGCCTCGTGGCAACCGTGGAAAATGCTGATCTTAAGTACCAAGTTTGGTATTAACTGACTTTTCGTTTTTGAGTTGTGAGCAGTCACAATCACATACGTATAGAGATACCTTTTTCTGAAGAATTATTTTATTTTTATATTTTTCGGAGGTCAAGGGGTCTCAAAATATGTACACCCGCTGAAATATTATCAAGTATTTGGGTGGAATACAATATACTTTCCCTACCTACTAAAGAAAGTTATTTTTACTTTCTCTACGAAATCATTTACCCAGCGTCACCTCGGATTTCCGATAAAGCAATGCCACCAATTCAACAGTTGCAATACGATCTCTTTACAGTGACTCAAACCGGGTTTTTGGCAAATAAAAATAGGAACAAAAATAGCAATTCGCAAGAAGAATTTGAAACTGGAAACGTGGACTATGAAGGCGCAAAATTGAAAAGTTAGTCATCATTCATTACTGAAAAATCTAGAATGGTTTATGAAATGTCCATTTGCCTTTAGAAGTAAACCCCAGCGCAACAGCCCACGGAGGGCCAAGGCTTGTCGCCAACCGCTGCGTGCTCCACCTCTGCCCACTACAGGCGTCGTTGCACTGCAGGCTGGGACGTGGTCAACGTCCGAGCCCTCCCGGCCAGTTATGCGGGTTTCTGGACCTGGAGTTGCTACTTCTCCATCAAGTTCCATCAAGTTCCTCAATTGGCCACTCGGAACCTAACGAGATTGAGTGCACCCCGTGCCAGACCTCCCATGCGGAAAAGTCCCCATGCTGGTACCGGGGATCGAACCCGGATCCTCCGCGCCAGAGGCAAAGGTGCTACCAACTGCGCTACGGAAGACAGTCACATTTACCTTTAATTATTGTTACTTTTCAGCAATATCTGAAGTCAATGAGTAATACTAAGCGATATAGCTCCACAATTTGGAAGATTCTGGGTTCGATTACGGTCGACCACCCACTTTGACCTTGAGTTTTTGTGGCTTTCGCTGCTGGCGTGGTTTCTGAACTACACACAGTTTTACTTTCATTCCGTTTCCTTCTCCCCATTCAGCGTGCTCCTAGGTTTCGGGACGTTTGATGGTAACGGACAGATAGCGCGGATGCTTTCTCAAAGGAAAGAGTACTCTCCATGGACACTAGAGGGCTGTTTGTTGGCAGGTCGTTAATCGCTCTCTGTAGGCAGCTCCAGCAGTAGGATGGTTCTTCTAGCCTGCAAATTTTAGCGACCTCCACGCGTCTCTGTGACTACCTGCTTGGGTTATTTTGGAGTCGGAAGCGTTGGTGAGAAAGTTTGGCGCTGCTGTGTGGCAAATTCGCGAACAGCAACGGGTGTTTTCTGCGGATGGGTGGCGTTGTAGTAGCCTGAGAGGTAACTGCTTGGCGAACCCTGGTGTCGAGGTAAAGAATTTCCAGCACACGTTAGGGACCCTTATGCTGGCTCACGCTAGTCGCCTGAGTTCCAACACGTCCGTAGAGTACTGCCAGTTCATCCCTTCCTCTCCAGTCTGACATATTATAGCCTCAGCAGCTGGCTCAGTGTGGAATCCCCTCCGTAAATACTCTACCTCCTGGTCCATAGCCCATGTAGGTTGTAGTGGACGGGACCCTGCGTTGTTTAATATACGCCTATAATATGTTATTCTCTCGTAGTGTGTCATTCACTGTAATGTTTTATTACTGATTGCTAAAAATCTGTAAAATAATGCTTCAAGTGTATTTTGCTTCCCTCCCAATGTAATACTTCATTTATTAGAGATACTACATATGTATTAATATCAATTTTCTTGAAAACAAATTCTATACATTTTATATTACACTATCCCCTGCTATTGAAGTTCATTCATGTTGGAATTCTGAACTTACTTCGGTGCAAATATAATAGGTAACATGCAAAAAATACACGATCCTGAAAAACTAGCTTTCATATAGTTCAAATCAAGTGGTTTTCATATTTTTGTTCGGAAAGAAGGGTGAGAGGATAAAGGCTGCTTCACAATCACCAGCAACGGTAACGATAACCGTTAACCAAGTTTCAGTTTCTGCTCCCGTTATCGAGTACGGTATATTAGATTCATTTTGTGATTATCAGATTTTTGCTACAGCAATAATTCAAAGCGGTCGTGCCATGAAACAGTCACTGAAGGTCTCTCTAGTCACAGGTTAGAAAAAATATCATAGGTCAGTTAGAAACGAATTCCCAATGAGCAATATCGACCTCCACTTTTTACCGATAAGCTGATCGATAGCGTATCTTGCCGTTGTCGTTGCTAGGTGTTGTGAACCAAAATATTGAGTGCTGTCTTACTTGCTGTTACCTTTACTGTTGTGGTTACCATTGCCGGGTGTTAAGAACCAGCCTTAAGAAGCCACAGTCGCCTAAGAGCCAAGATTTGGTGTTTCGTGCAGAAGAGGTTGTGGTTCAAGTTACGCTTTTAACATTAATGTTTGTGTTTTTGTAAGTGTAGGTGCACAAACACAAATAAAACCAAACAGAAGGAGGGAAAGCTGCAAACACAGGGAAGAAAAAATTAGGATATGTTACATTCACATGACTTTCTTTACCCACTGTTAAGAAATGATTATTACAAAACTTTATTCTTCTTTCTATCGAGGTAAACATTTGCGAAAATAGTGTTATTGTATATTTCCTTGTAGGCATAAAGGCACAAAGGGTAAGCTTAAACGATTGTCGAATCTTTTAGAACCTGGTGATTGTGTGAGGATTTCGCAATTTGTTATCTTCGCATGGTGACGAAGAAAAACACTAATAGTAATTTGAAAGTGCAAACTAATTGAAACATTCTCAGAAATTGTTAACGCTACAAAATTCAGATCATGATGGCCGGTAATCTAGTCACCTCCTGAATGCCAGCCTCAGACTGCATGGTAGTAAGAAATCCGCGTGCCCGCCTATGTGTGAACAGTTTCAGAAGTGAAATTTAAGTTAAATACCAAGTCAGCCTTTTCCAGAGGCGCAACAGCGATTTTGCCATCCTAAATCTCATTACAAGGATTTTATTTCCATTACTTATCACGTTCTCAAGATTAAAATATACCTACGTTTAACGTACCGATATGACGAATAAGGCGTGACTATCTATCTATTTATACGAGTAAGTAAATGAAATACACATCCTGTGTTTCCTGGGAATAATTAGCCAATTAAGTTATCTACCTTTTAAATGAATTGTTTAAACTCCTTTACTTACACAAAGAAGAAACTAAATTAAATGTAAGTATACCTACCTCTCATATAAGGTATTAATATCTATAAAATTAGAGATAAAAACAAAGAAAATGTAGTACACAATAACATAATAAATAAAAATTATAAACCAAGGATTTATACCTATATTCTTGATAAAATAATTTAACCTATAAAATATAAGTATAGGTATTTACTACACAAAGTACACAGATCTCGTTAAATCACAGTTTGTCATATGTCATTGTTGTGGCATTAACTATTTCCAAAATGTTTTATTTATTGCTTAAATTATCATACCCTGTATTTATTTTAATTGTAAAATCATATGCTTCTTTTCCCCCTCGTGCCCGTGCAAAGCGAACGGAATTTCAAAGTTTCGTTTAAGCTCATTGTGTTAGCTTATTCTCATTGTAGCTACAAGGAAACATAGTCCAACTCCGTGGTGTTGGGAGTAGGGTGATCGTTTCATATTCCAGAGACAGCGGGTAAGAATCTGTTTGGATAGATACCCAGATAGTGTTCTTTCTGAAAGTCCTTATCCTGAAATGTCAGGTAGTGTTTAGCTCTATGTACTCCGGACTCATTTGGCATAATTTCATCCGTTTCATTCATCTTCGGATATGATACATACCAGATAAGGATATATAAAAAAGAAAAGGCGAAATAAAACGATTTCTGGAAACGATTATCTCCATTAGCTTGGAGCAAATGTAAGAATAAGCCTTCCTAGAATAGTTTGTTAAAAGTGATTAGATAACATCATGGGATGTAGCATATATTAATATTTTTCTTTTTTTCTCTGAGTTCATTGTAATTTTACACGTGAATTACCCTGTTGAAGCTTGTCTAGGTGATAAGTTTTAAGGGAGAGAAGTACCTAATTAATAAAATAATCCAAATGTCTGTCGTGAAATACTGTCACTAGATAAGCAGCACTCAGAAGTTACACCTCCCTCTTTAAGTGGTTGTTTTCACAGATGTAAGGACTTAATCTGGTGAGCTAAAGTTTTGTTTAACATTTTGAAGCTAATCAATAAACCTCCCAGGCAGATGGTCTGTTCAAAAGATAAAAAGAAATGCAACTAGAACATTACTTTATTTTAATTTTAATGCGGTTTGACTCGGTAGGTTATATTGGACGATGAATGAAACTGATAAAATTATGCTCAATCTATTCCTGGTTCAGCAGTGCTTAAAGTTAACCGACATTTTTTTCACGGGATAAGGGAAAACCTAGAAAAAAGTCTTATTCGCATGGCTCACCCTAACCGAGATTCGAAAGCAGAACCTCTTGAACTGAGACGGACACGCAATCCTTCGCCAGAGAGCGGGGTTGAAATGAATTCTTGCTTCTAGCAATTTTATTTATTTCGTCCGTTGGCAATGTTAGTGTTTTAAGGATGCAGATTGGATAATTTGAGAGTAATTATCCTTGAAACAGAGCATTTTACGTGTAGGTAAATGAATATGCTACATTAACTGTTCTAATAGTTACATTCCATAAATTATCTATTAAGAAATGGGTTTCTTCTCATCTTTTAGATTATTTGTATACTTACATATACTTGCATTTATGTCCTATAGTATTATATGAGTTACCGTTTTAAAGCTAATGTTTACTTTCTCATTTTTGTGTGTCCTTTTACAGTTTATCAGAGTAAACAGTTATCAGTTTAATACATCTAAACAATTTTTATCCCTATAATGGTTTCAGAGGTCGCGTCATATTAAAATATTCCACCTTCATCCTTTAAAAGAAATATTTCATATTTTTTAAAAGCTATTTTAGCCATGAATTTTTAAATTCAGATAACTCCTAACAAAAATTAGGGGACATACTTAAGCAAGGATTTCAAAATTAAAATATAAAATGAAAATATATATTAAGTTAAACATTAACTCATGCTTTTATTTCAATTTTAAATAGACAGAAAATAAATCTAACTAATCACATTAATAGTACCCATGTATAATATTTTTAAGAATTACTGGCCATCTTTATTTAACTTCTAAACGTGGAATGATGCTCAACTTAAGATTTTAATTCTGGTTAACACTGCAATAATTACTGTTACTTCTGTGAAGTATACTCCTTTGTATAACGATTATTTCAGTTGTAAATATGTGAAAGGATGTAGTTCAATACTAAGATAAAAGGTAACATTTCTTTTTTATAACCTTCAAGAAAATAATTTGGTAAGAGTGCATAATAGAATATTTGAAAAAGAGATAAATAGTTCGTTTTTCTTATGGAAAATGCAGTCATGATTTCGAAGGTTTCTGCACATATCTTAGTTTTACTTCATATGAACTAATTAATTCTGTTGTAACACCATATGAAGGGTTGTGAAACAGTGTTTTTTTTTAAATAACACAGTAGATTCTTCCTTTGGAAGTATTCAAAGAATTATGGGTATGATTAATCGATAATCATAAAATGATGGTGTTTTGAATAAAACTAT
The DNA here is from genome assembly GCA_030765045.1 of Tenodera sinensis. Taxonomy (NCBI): domain Eukaryota; kingdom Metazoa; phylum Arthropoda; class Insecta; order Mantodea; family Mantidae; genus Tenodera; species Tenodera sinensis. The sequence goes on along the minus strand of CM060966.1, from coordinate 95,862,001 downwards.
TACTTCAGAAATAGAAATGTAAGGAAATGCAACATTTTCAATTTGCCTTGTAGTGCGACTTTTTAAAAGAAGAATTACTTTAATGAGTCTAGTAGGACTAAAATTTGTTCCTTAGGTTTAGTTATAATTCTATTAATAATTACACATTTCATTCAAGTAGCTTTATTAACCCTAGCATTATCCTAGTGGGATACTTTATGCCCATCTTCTGTAATTTTTTAAATTCTGTCTTTTAATTTTTTATCTAAGTCATGCAGTTATGCCAACATAGTCATAAAGCACGTACTGCCCCGTCGGTATAATGTAATTCATATAAAAAGCAAAAAAAAAAAAAAAAAAAAAAAAAAAAAAAAAAAAAAAAAAAAGGAATAGTTCAACAACGTTAAATATTACCGTCATAAACATTAAAAATTCCTCAGATATTTTGTTATTAGTGGTGCTCACAAAGTAACCCCCCCGCCGTTGGTAGTGTAAGTTTCTGTAATAAGGTTTGGCATAATATCTAATGCGATTCGTGTAAGAAAGTAAAATAAGAATGGTTAAACAGTGTTAAATATTACCTTTAGAGTTAATGAGGTAACTTTTGTTTATCGAAATATGGCTCTGATACTTTATATTACAAAAGTTTTGAAAAGTCTTCTCTTTTGTTGCAATCTTTCATAACAGTTAGTAGATCTTCTATTGTTTTAGCTGGATAGCGTGAGATCGGTTTGGTGGCAGCGCATAGTCACCCTGTGCAGTTTACTGGTTGTCTTAATATTGTCTGGGTCGCGATTTGCAAAGAGCTGGGTACCGCACAACTTTACATTTCATTGGGTGTCGGCAATTGTAGAAGAAAAAATGGGTCCGAGAGGGGAAGGGGAGGAATGGAGGAAAAGTCCGAACTCATTGGGCCAGAACCCAAAATGAATCTATTCTGATAGAACGGAGCGATACAGAGGGAGAAAACGAGTATGGGAGGGAGGTTGGTTTATATGCGTGTGTGAGGGGGTAGTGCATCCCTTCGTGAGGGCTCGGTCAGAGTCGCCCAAAATCGTCCGGACGGACGGTCGGACGGCAGTCTATATTTCTGTTACGCAGGCGGGGAGAAGTGTTGGGTGCTGCCAGTAAGGCCGGGAGAGAGCGGATAGGATGCGGCGTACCAGTCATGGTCCGACTGTCGTATGCAGCGGACGCGCAGCTCTGAGGCTGCCAACTACTCTCAATTACATGTATCGGAGATGTGAACCTAACTCGTATCAAATATTTCTGTAGTGATTTTCGAAATAGTTCCTTTCATTTTGGTTTCGTTTCATGCTCCGTGCGCGTTATTGTGCCGCGAGTGTGGTGATCACGTAAGAAAGAAAGAAAGAAAAAAAAATAGTGGTGATCGTTACAAGTTTAGCTGTTGTGGCAGTGGTGGTGGTTGGTATATGAGGAGTGGTCCTGTGACACGAAGCGCCAGATCGACTCTGGTCGTCATACCTGCTAGGTCTTTGCGATGTTCCAGTTATCGGTGACTTCCAGATTCGCTACGCCCCCTTGATATCGCGTTCACTTTACTGTATTATATGCCCGAATAATAGTGTAAATTATTGCATCTACGCTATGCCAGCAAATATTGTTCTTTTAGAAGTATTTCAAAATACTTCATGGACTTAAATTATGACTTAGTATGCAAACCCATCTTCTTAAATTATTTCTGACTTAAATCTTACACTGTTTGAAACATTATCAGCAAGTGGAATTGCTACCTTATTTTGTGTGGTGCGAATTATTATTCAAAATTAGGGACGAGTCAAAATTATGCATTTCATATGCTTCAAAACATCCTGACCGAGTTATCTGGTAGATGTTTTTGTCGTTTACTGGGAAAGCAATACGAAGATTAGCAATGTCGTGGCTACTGGTGATTGTGATCTGGCTTTCAGGAAGGGGATCGGTTGCCTCAGATCAGGCTGCTGTTATACCACCTGCTCAATCACAGACACCCCCGTTACGATACGAGGCACCCGATGACTGTCAGTGGTGGATTCGAGATTCTCCAGGAAGCAGTTCATCGGATGAAGTTGCACTGACTTGCAAGCTACGCACCATTAACAGCGAATTCGACACAACCAACTTCAGCGTGATCCCGTCCGAGCACACCACTTCACTTCAGATCGAATGCAACAGTGTGCTCATGTCGAGAAGTTCGCTGGATGACCGCAGCTTCTTTCACCTGTCGCGACTACGAGAGTTGGTGTTGGATCACTGCAAACTGGGGCGCTGGCCCGCGGGAACTTTGGTCGGCCTCCGTGACCTCCGTAACCTCACGGTGCGCACGTGGAACACTAATTGGCCGGCGATGAGTCTCGAACTCGCTCCTGAGAGCTTCTCGCCAGTACGACAACTAGAGCGTCTAGATCTCAGCTACAATAATATATGGTCCTTCCCTGAGGGCATCTTTTGCGCCCTTACTAATCTTGTCGCACTCAACATCAGCCGGAATCGTCTGCAGGATATCAGCGAGGTTGGATTCAGAGAGAAGATGCCGGCACCACAGCAGCAGCCGCCGCCGCAGCCGCTAATCAGTACACAAGAGGACGAGGCGCCCAACCCAGGAAGTAGCGCATCTGCTTCTCCGGCACCGGTAGCAGCAGCTCCCTCTCCTTCTTCTCCATGCAGTTTGGATATACAAATTTTGGATGCGTCCTGGAATCATTTTGTGCTTATGCCCAGCAATGGATTTGGTGCCCTTCGTCGATTGCGGGAACTGTATCTGCATGATAATGAAATTAGCATGGTTGCCGACCGAGCTCTTGGAGGACTAAAAGCACTGCAGGTATTTGATCTGTCTAATAATAAGGTTGTTGCTCTTCCGCCCGAGTTATTCCGTGATTCGGCACCAGTAATAAAGGAGATTTATCTTCAAAACAATTCTATTAGCGTATTGGCACCTGGTTTGTTTGCTAATCTTGGACATTTACTTGCACTAGATCTTTCGCGAAATCAACTTACAAGTGCTTGGATAAATAGTGGTACTTTTTCGGGGCTTATCAGATTGGTTCTTCTTAATTTATCTCATAATCGAATTAGCAAACTTGATCCGACTTTCTTTAGAGATCTTTACACACTTCAGATTTTAAATTTAGAGCATAATCAACTGGAAACTATTCCTGCCGATACTTTTGCACCAATGAATAATCTTCACACTCTCATCCTTTCTTACAACAAAATCTCTTATCTAGATGCATATTCATTAAATGGTTTGTATGTGCTAAGTCTTCTCTCATTAGACAATAATGCCGTGGAATCCGTTCACCCAGACGCTTTTCGTAACTGCAGTAGTTTGCAAGATCTAAACTTAAATGGAAATGTTCTAACAACAGTTCCACTGGCACTAAAGGATATGAGATTACTAAGGACAGTAGATTTAGGTGAAAATACTATAGCTGACTTGTTAGATCCAGGATTCAAAGGCATGACAAATTTATATGGATTACGCCTCATTGGAAATCAAATTACGAATATCACAAAAAATATGTTTGCTGACTTACCTTCACTACAAATTTTAAATCTGGCTAGAAACAAGATCCACAAGGTAGAGCAAGGGTCCTTTAACGCTAATGCAGATTTACAAGCCATTCGTCTAGATGCAAATTTGCTCACAGACATCAATGGATTATTTACTGACGTCCCAAGTCTTTTATGGCTTAACATCTCAGATAATCAGCTAGAATGGTTTGATTATGCTCTCATACCTCTTGGACTACAGTGGTTAGATCTGCATAAAAATTATATAGGCGAACTAGGTAATCACAAAGAGCTTGGATCGGAGCTGCGTATTCAGACACTTGACGCCAGCTTTAACCGCCTCACACGTGTGACTGCTAACTCCATTCCTGACAGCGTAGAGTTATTATTTCTCAACGACAACTTAATAACAACTGTCGAGCCCCACACTTTTCTAAAAAAGACTAATTTAACACGAGTAGATCTGTATGCAAATCAGATCGTAAGCATGGACCTGAATGCCTTAAGGCTGACCCTTGTAGATCCAGATCGCCCTCTGCCTAACTTTTACATTGGAGGTAATCCCTTTCAGTGTGACTGCACCATGGAATGGCTACAAAGAATTAATAAGTTAGGGCAATTAAGGCAGCATCCGCATGTTATGGATCTGGAGAGTATATACTGCAAACTCATGTACAATCGTTATCGTACATATATTCCACTTATCGAGGCGGAGTCTTCCCAGTTCCTGTGTACTTACAAAACTCATTGTTTTGCCCTCTGTCACTGCTGTGAATTCGACGCCTGTGATTGTGAAATGACCTGTCCGTCCAACTGTACTTGCTACCACGACCAGTCCTGGTCTGCCAACATAGTGGAGTGCTCCGGAGTGGACTACACGGAAATGCCCAGCAGCATACCAATGGATGCTACCGAGGTGTATTTAGACGGAAACAATTTTGGAGAATTGTCAAGTCATTCTTTCATTGGACGTAAAAATTTAAAAGTTCTTTACGCCAACAATTCCAACATCGCAGCTATTTATAATCATACATTTAGTGGGTTGAAACGACTAACAGTTCTTCACCTTGAAAATAACAGAATTAAGGTTCTACGTGGATTTGAACTAGAGAGCTTGGAAAATCTTCGTGAGCTCTACTTACAAGGTAATCAGATATATGCCATAGACAACCGCACGTTTACCCATTTGGAACATCTTGAAGTTCTTCGCATAGACGGTAACCGTCTTTCCACTTTCCCAGTATGGCAGTTTACTATGAATCCTTATCTTGTCGAAATTGGTCTTGGAGAAAACCAGTGGTCCTGTGATTGTCAGTATCTTCATCGTTTTCGTGTATGGCTGCAGGGCAATTTTGTCAAAGTTGTAGATGCCAATAAAATCGTATGCGTATTCAACAATGTGACAAATGCTCTAGGGCCGCCTCTTGCTGATTTCAATGCTACGAGTTGTGCAGCGTTCACGGGTGGTTCCACTGCCATTGTGGAAAGTCAGGTGATTAACGATTACTTGCCACTTCTATTGGTGACACTCTGCGTGTTTTTGGCCTCTGCCGGTCTTGTGTGCGGCGCATTTTATTATCGCCGCGAACTAAGGGTCTGGGTTTACTCTCGATGTGGACTGAGAATGTGCTATAAAACAACTGCTTTTGAAGAGGAGCAAGATCGTGATCGCCTTTTCGATGCCTATGTTAGTTACAGTGTGAAAGACGATGCATTCGTCAGTCAGGTGCTAGCTCCAGGACTCGAACAGGGTGACCCAGGATACAGACTTTGTCTACATTATCGAGACTTCAATGTTAGCGCCTATGTAGCAGACACTATCGTGGAGGCGGTAGAATCCTCCCGAAGAACTATCGTTGTACTGTCCAAAAATTTTCTACATTCAGAGTGGTGCCGTTTCGAATTTAAATCTGCCCTTCACGAAGTACTCAAAGACAGAAGACGGAGGCTGATTATCGTGGTACTCGGCGAGTTACCACAGCGGGACCTCGATCCGGATCTCAGATTATATCTGAAGACTAACACATGTATCGAGTGGGGAGATCGTCTTTTCTGGCAGAAACTTCGATTCGCCATGCCAGATGTTAAGAAGAATAACTCCTCTGCTTGCGCAGGTGGAGGAGTAGGTGTGGGTGGAGGCACAAACAACCGGGCGGCGTCACTCCGTCATCATCCAGGACTTCATCACGCGCATCATCACGGTGGGAGTAGGTCCTCCATAAACATGTACTCCACAGTGGGACCTCCTCCCGGATTCGAACGTAATCGGAGTCCAGGTGGTCTACCGCCGTCCTTACCCATGCCTCCACAGCAGCAGCCGCCGCCTTCGGCTGCTCCGGGGAAGCTGCTACCACCGTTCCTGCACCATCACCAGAACAACTTGCAGACTGCTGAGAGAGAGATGCCTAGAAGACTACCACAACCCCTGTGGGCGTAGCGGCTATTTCGCCGCAGGTAAGTCAATCACTGTTGTGTAATCTAGTAACATTTTCCTCCAAGTACAATTGCACACAGCAACAAAGGCAAGATTTTAAATGTGTCTAAACGTAACTGCCTTGCTTCAGCTTCACAATGTTCATTATCGCATAAATCATAAACGAAAATGTTTTATTTCAGTAACTGAGGAAATGTAGTGCCTTTAAATAATAGATGACGCTTTTTAGGCTTGAGTTGCGTTTATTGGACTATTATTCAACACGTTTCCTGTGTGTTATCAAGCCGGAGTCAGTAAGTGCATCAAAAGAGTAATAATAGATAAAACTAAACATTATCAATCTCTAAAATTACTCTTTAATGTTCCAGATGTCCATTAAGTAAACATGGAATAATGTAGAACCAAGAAAAGGCCGTTAGATTCTAATGGTTATTTCTTTTTACATTCTTTCGAGATTTTACATTACTATTTTATGTTAATGGTTATCTAAAACTAATACAACTAATATTTAAAGGCTTATATTACTGGGATACATTTCCTAAAAACTCTTTCTTCAAAAGAGTTTAGTTATTTTAGCTGAATGTTAATTATATTTTTCTTCATTAACGTTTAATTACTTTCAGTTTCATAATATGCTTATTTTTTCCAATTATCCTATGCCAAATTTATCCTACAATGGAATGCTTCAAAACATCCGTCTTTTATATAATTTTTTTTACATATTCCACATTTAAAAATCGTTGTTTACATCTGTGTGATGGCTTTAGATTTACTTTTTCAAGCATGCAGAAAACGTTGAGAATAACTAGTATAGTGTTAGAATGTACGGAACATATTGACACAGCGAAACTACTGCAAAGAAAGTTTGCCAGATTATCTTTTTTTAAATGTGATACTTCTTTATCACAATATTAAAACTCAATTGCATATATAAATACGTGTTCTCGAAATCTCGAACGAAGCTTCATTTTAAAACTATAAAGTCAAATTTGACGATTTTTCTAATATTTTCACAAAACTTTCACGCATAAATATAAATTAATCTTGGAAACAAGAACCTCCTTACTTTGATTAGATTTTAGAATACATTCAGTTAGGCATGGGTTAACTATTTAGCTGCAGCCTAATCTAATCAAGTCATTATATACCTAAGTACGAGTACAATAAAGAGAAACAGAAAAAATAATTCGATGTAACTTTTCCATGTAAGAGAGAATGAAACATTAAAGAGCATAGCCATCGTACCAAAAAATGTAAATATGTTAGTCACAATATTTCTTTGTTATTTCACAGTTAACAGAATAGTTAACAGAACAGTTAACTATTGCAGTTCCGAGAAGAGCAGATATTTCTTTCAGAAGGATAAAAAAATCACCTTTAAATTCAACGTGTTTGCTAGAAAATAGAAAATAATGTGCATAAGAGTACATAAATACGTTAGTTAGGAGCTTTTGGGTTACATAAATAGGATTTTTTGTGGGTATGTGCACGTATCACAAAAAACAAAGCAAATATTCCTATGAAATATGGTTTTTAGGACTGTTTTATCTGAATTTGTTGAGTCCTTTCCATAATATTTGTCAGAAACTAAAGAAAAAGCAACAAGTTATGAAAATGCCGAATCAAGAGTTATATTAAAACATGTTCTCCGTTTTCTCTTTCTAGGCATACATGAAATTATAGTAGAGACAACATCAGTAATTCCATTTGACCTTTCTTGTACTAAAGGAGTCAAAATCTTAACGGATCATTCATAAAACATCGAGATGTTACTTGGAGAACTGCCAATTCACAAAAACATCTATACGATATCCTTCCACAATCTATTGTCGTCAGCATCTGATATCTCACATTACTTCACATAATACCTGTCCCTGCAAGCGATCAAAAGCTATACGGTCTTTAAATCTCCTTTTGCGCAAGCATACACCATCCGTATTTTTCTCATTCTTTGGGTCTCGTAGGCAAAAAATGCAAGATGTTTGTTGTTGTTGGAGCAGTAAACCTAGCTTGCAGAGCTGGAACGAATGGCCATCTGATATGAAAAGGATTTAAGAGCAGTTGGACAGCGGCCATATCCCTTTTGTGAAGGAAGCTGGAAAGTAAAAGTGCTGGAAACCCTTCTCAGGTCGCCAGTCAAGACAGGATAATCCCTACAGCGTAATAATTTCCAAGCAAACAAAGCAAACGCTACACGGTTATTTAATTTTGGAGTTTCGGTGTCTGTCACTAATTTGCTGTGGTTGGTTTGTATTTCCATAAATCATAAGTGTAAAGCAGGAGTATTTTTATGTATAATACGCATTTTTTCAAGCGATTCAATGTTATACTACTGTAATATTTATGTTATAAATTGAATCACGTAGAAAATAGAATGCACTTCTTTCAAACCGAGCTAAGGATAAAATTAAAAATATCAATTTTTATTATGTTTATTATTCGAAACGTCACAGTTTAGCAAACCAGGTACTTAAGTAAAACGTCGGAAGATATATTATGATTGATATCGATTCTTTGAACGGGTTATTTAATTATAATTCTATAATTATAAAATTGTTAAAATTCAAATTAACAATCCAATACTTAACGAGTTTAAATAACAAATATACAGACCGGAAATCGAACTTTGTGCAAGTTGTACTATTCTAAAAATGCTTTTGGCACTGAATTTTAACACTGAAAATAGAAAAGGTTTTACAAATTAGGAATTAAGGCCTCATAACTTTTCTTATAATATATATATATATATATATATATATATATATATATATATATATATATATATATATATATATATATATTATAAAATTGGTAAATTTATATATGCGCGAAGAAGCCGCGTAAGAAAGGCAACTAATGGTTTTGGGTGTTATTAGATATCAAAATTGTCTAAAGAACAAGTTTTTAGAAGTTTGGAAGTATTACTTTTGTTCCCTATTTTAATTAAACAATATCGTAAACATTAAGTCACAATTTTAATTAATGTCAATAACCCACAATATCGCGATTTAACTTTTCCCAGCTGTTTAACAATACATTCAGCAGCTGATCTTAATTTGTATTTCTAGTTCGCGTCATTTTCGCGTAACTAATGCATAGATCATTTTCTAAAACATTTTGGCTCTGTATGGAAAACTGCCGTTCGAATTTCGATGAATATTACAAAACTTCAGTTCATTTTATTTTAGTTTACTTTAGTGCAATCTTGTCTTAGAAGAAATTATCAACTCACCTAAAAAGTAGGTTCAAAGACTAAAACAAGCCCAGAAATTTCTTAATTTAAAAGTACTTTTATTACTGAAATGAATAATTTAATTGGTAATTATTTATGCTGTATGACGAAACATATTACAAATCATACTTTTTTTTTGGTAAGTGAAACTATCAATCTACCTACATTTCATATACACTGAATGTTCTTTTTTGAGATGCAATGTGCTCTGTCATCATTGTCTTCGCATTTACATTCCCGTATCCACTAAAATCAACAACAATACATGAACAAAGTACTTTTCATCAGCATAAATTTTAGCCATTCATTTAAATTAAAAATGTCTTGAATCGTTCACTTACATTTTATTCAGTAGCACTTCAAAAAAACCATGCATTTATAACTCGGAGTTATAATTTACGAGAACATTCCAAAGAAACAGTATATGGTGCAAATAAATTTTCTTTCTCCGTTCTAAGAGGCAGCTTTATAGAGCAGTACATTCCTTTTATTCCCAGACTTTTAGTAAATTAGTTGATTGTAAGAAAAGTATGAAGTTACCTTGAGAATCAGAGCTAAATTAAGGCTCAAAATGCGTAATAATTTGCAACTAACTTACAGAGTATTTTGTTTTCATGACACCAATTATTATTAATACAACTCTAATTCCAAAGCTGAACATTTCTGGCCGATTATGAAACTTCTTGGAAAATATGACAATTTTTATCATTCTTTAACTGTTTTTTATCTCATCTTGCAGTGCATAGTTGGCATTGTTGACGTGCTGAATTGTTGCATGAGAGACATGAGATCCCGTGACAGCGAGAAGGCGGTGGACGTATTCCGGGCCAAGGTTCTCACGGGGAAGTCCGTATTTCGAAGCAGAACTACAGCGAGAAGAAGCATAGCTGAAGTTTATCGGTAACATATTTTGTTGTTTGTGCTGTTTATTTCTAACACTAACCACCACCGCCATATGAATACACAGGTAGAACTAACACAGGGAAAAGCATGCTGAATGTGGCCTTTAAAAAGGAATTTTCGTATAAAGTCTAATAAAAATAGCGCAACGCGCAGGATTTAGGTCTGGGTAATAACGTATACTATCTTAAGGAGATTAGTTCTCCAGAGTATACAGCCACACACTCTTCTCTGGAAGTAGGAATGAGCAAGTAATATCTCCTAGTTATGAATTCTCGTGCTGTTTTCTTACTTCCGCTATTTTATCATTAAGAAGGATTACACAGACACCCTAGCGCCAACTCTATTCCAGAACTTTACCCTGAGAAGAGATTCAAGTCCGTATTCATAGTCAGCGCCTAATTATATCAATAAAAACGACTTGATCAAATTGTGCTTGTAGGTTAAGTTGATCTTAAACGTTTGTTCTAATCACAATCATTATGAAATTCTGTTTTGTAGGATCAAGTTAATATTTGCCACTTGCACAAGGTACCGTAACGCCTTTGTCAAGGTATATAATCGGCTGGTTTTGACAGAACGCATGGCACAATGATGATTTATTAATATGTAACATTTAGAGGTTTAAAGTGGGACTAAATGCCAAAAATACAGTTCTATATATAATTATCCCTACAGACACAACATTTATACCTTAAATATGTCACTAAAATAGTACTACATCTGCCATTTTGTGCTATGAATTCTGCACCACCAGATTTTTGTATCTAAGACAGAGAAATAAATTTTAGCCTATACTGTAGGAAAAGCGTTACCCATAAATAGGTATTTCTGTTAGCTATAAAAGATTCTGTGCTTTATTCTTTATAAATGAACGAACATTTGCTTTCTTAATTTTTGCATTGAAAACTTATTCTACGATTGGCATTTTCCAACATTTGTCTCAGAAACTATTGTAGCTAAGTGAAGTATTAGGATTAAAAAATCGATCTCTAACTTTTTTATTTATTTTGGAGTTCTAAGTTCGTTATTTTTTCTAAATAAATAAGTGCTCATTATTTTTAATCTAAGGACGTAATTAAAAATCTATCTGATACACAAACTTCTTGTATAAAACTAAATCAGTGAAGCTAGAAGGCATTGACTCACATCCTGTAAAACATTCAGTCCAATATTACTGAGCATTTTCCGAGATAATAGATCATTTAGCAATTTAATGTTAAAATAATTAAAATAAAATAAATAAAATGGGGCAAAACAGATATAAAAAGTAGCTTTAAAGCTGCAGTTGTAAGCCAATAATGTCAACATTGCACTGAAGCTGACAAACTTGAAGCTGCGCCAAGCAATTATGCTATAACTGATGTTCCATTCCCGTAAACATTTATTAATAACTTTATTGAGATTAGAATTTATGGTTTTAATTTTATTTATTATTTTCTTAAACTCAATTAAGTGTGTTTCTTGTTTTTGCACTAATATCTTATTTGGCAAACGTTTAAAAACAGAATTCTTGCCAACTTGATTACTACCATCCACGATTCTCTATACTGTCGACTACTAAATCGCTCATAGATCCGCAATGATGATCTATAACAATCATAAATGTTACATCTATCCATCGTTTACTTGTATGTATTACTTCCATTGTACAAGGTCCTCAATAACACTTTATTCGATATTTGCATCTAGTTTCTGTATATTCTCAAACAGTTAAGTACGGGCGGACAAGAAATATATTAATAAGTTAAAGTCAAACTTAATCGATTAGTTTTTACACAGCTTATCTTACTCTTCTTCCTACATTTTATTCCGTAGTTTGCTTACAAAAATTTCGTTTTAAATGCTAAAAATTTGGACATCCTTTCAAAATAGACTCTGGCAGCACGAATTCAATTACTTCAACAAATTTCTCAATTGTTACGTTTTTGTAGGCAGAGATGTGGTTAAAATGAAATAAGGCAACGGTATTCCTGAATTCGCAAAGTTTAATTTTGTATTTGATAGAATAAGCAGAACCTCAGTGACATTGTAAGGGTTATCTTCTTAGTAAGAACATATTTATGAAGTAAGTCGCTTATTTGTGGTGGAATAAGATGTTAGACAGGGAATGAAGTTGGTCTTCAACAAAATATCTGTTACTTTATGTAAGATATTTTTAAAGAGCTAGGTTTAGATCAAAATGAAGGTACGCAGCAAAATTCATCAGGCTGAACCTCAGCCTGCCAGCAGCTCGTGGTCATGGTCGTGCTGACAGACGCATGCGCGCCCACACAAACATATATATTTTTTAAAATTATTTTTGGACTCAGGAGATCTCAAAATGTATCCTGAAATCTCGGTATTAAATCTTTGAATGGGACGCAAACTTCCTCTACCTGCTATAGGTGAGCCGTAGAGAAATATGATCTGCATGATCTATAACTTTTATAACTTATTCTACCCATTACCAATTCAAGGCAGCCAAAATATATGGATCAAATTTATATTGAGCATGTGAATATTTGCTTAGAAAAGATTTAAAATTCATTAATACATATTTCTTATATACAATTTCTTTATCATGAATTCAGTTTGTATGGGTGGTTAGGTTTATCTATTTTAATATCAATAATTCTAACACATGGAAATGAAAAAAATGCCTAACACTACGAAAATGTTTGTTTGTGCTTTAGAGCACAATTGAGGGGGTCAGTGCAACAGTGGTCCAACCTATCTTTTTTATTAACTAAATACACCTTTTTTTAGGACAAGGAAAAGCTCATTTGAACCCACTGATTGTTAACTGATACCTTCTCAGGTTATTAAACCACAATGTACTGATGAGTGCTAAAATATTTTTGATACGTAAATCGATTTTGTGCTGTGCTGCAAATCTTTTTCGTCTGACGGAAAATATTAGTAGTTTCAGTTTAATATAAGGAATGAGTTTTGGTGTACACCATATAGTGGAAAGATAGTTCACATGAAAATGTCACAGGTGGCGTCAATATCGCAAGTTGTGTATCGGGGAGGATTAGACCACTGTTGCGCTGATCCCCTCAATTGTTTCCTAAAGTGCATTTTGGTCAAAATATTCTGGTTACTCCGTTAAGTAAATTTCAATGAAAATAGACATTTAAAAAAAAATCTTGGAATTTTAAGATTCAGGTCATTGCCTTATAATTACCATGTTTCAAGGAGTTCGTTACAGTTATCCTTTTGGAAAATGAAGCGAAGGAATTGTTGCTAATAAAAACATTATACTTTGTGTTAAAAATAATTCTATATCCTTCAAACATTCTCCTCGTAAATGTAAAGTCTAGTGCTTGGTTAATTCAAATTTCGAAACACAGTGCCAGGGAGAATAGTTTGAGAAATGGGATAATCACAACGTTTCTCTGCGTACTCATATATATATATATATATATATATATATATATATATATAATATACTCAATACATAACTAGTGGCCTCGTATAACGCGCGGAGCTTAACAGAAATGTTTCTGATGAATACAGTATTATGGAATGTTTTCGAAACACTTCATTAAATGCTTTATTGTCAGATTATCAGGTAAGCACCAGCGCGCTCGCAAACACACACACACACACCCACACCCACTCACCCACCCACCCACACCCACCCACCCACACACCCACCCACACACACCCACCTACCCACCCACACACACACACAACAGGGTACTACTGGTACAAAATTTTAAGGTGTAAAAAAGCGCATCTTTTTGTACCACATGGATCTAAAGCAAACTAAAGGGTTACCAACAAGTCCCTCCGAACCATGTCGGTGCGTACCGCTGAAGGACCTTGGTATCCAGTATGTCTACATTACCTTTCATGAATTACATACGTGAATTTACTTTATTTCCTGGAACTTATAAATAACCATAAACTCGCGGCAGCCAGTGCTACCACCAGAATTCCCGTCTCTAGGGGAATTTTGTGTACACGAGACTGCGGAGCGACTTCTCGATAGTCCTATACTATGAATAACAACTAATGGTAAAACAACAATGCTGGAGACTTGTTGAAACTTAAAACATTATAATGGATTGGAAAATGTTTAATGCCCAATTTGAAAAGAGCTGTATTTAGACGTGTTTGAACAAAGGAAGTCTTTGCAGTGTACGGGAATATAATGAACAATGTCAAACGTCCTTAAAGGTCAGTTCTGAAGAACGAAATGTGGGTGTGACCTTTGAGAAGGAAATGTAAAGGGAAGTTAATTTTAACTCAATACAGCAATTAATCTTACTAATGTGTCAAGTTTATTTCTCTTCTAAATAAATCTTCTTCATTATACTGGTAGCTAGGAAAGACAATTTGAAGTTATCAAACCCTGCACTATACGTATTGAATCTAAAGTGCAAAGTTTGTAGAGTATACCCATTCAATCTGGAAGGTATTAAGGAAGGTAGTAAGGTTATTTCACAGTTCAAAAGCCACGCTTATGATTACTGTAGTTAAAAGTAACATAGGAGTAAATGAAACAGTAAAAAAAGAAACAAACATACAGACAAAACATACACGTATAATCTCCCATTCGGGAGGTTCGGGTGCGATTTTGTCGACTGCCCACTCTATTCTTGTTTTTGTGGCTGTCCCTTCTCGGTAGGTGAGTAATGAAGCAGTTTCTCATCTACTACGTTTTTCTTTCATTCCTTACCTTTTCATTTTTCAGGTGTAACTTTAGCTTTCGTGGCGTATGACGGTGCCGGACAGATGGCGCGGATTTTGCTCAAAGCAGAGTACTCTGTGGACAAGTCATTCATTGCCCTCTCTAGGCAACTCCAATAGAGGGCGGGTCTTTGAGTCTCGAATTATTAGGGACCTCCGTGCGTCTCCGGGGCCTTCGAATTGTGGCCTGTAGCCTCTTGCGGTTCATTCACTACATCCCATCCTCCTAGAAGAGGCAGTTGCAGTGCATCTGTGCAGCTCTCAGCGTGCGAGGTACCCCCCTCTGTTGTAAAGCGTATAACATGTACATATGCCATTTGCGTCGCCTACAGAGTCTCTGTTTCGTGTTTATTTCTACAAGTTAGCTATAGAAAACAGGAATTTCTGACTGAAAATTCGATACCAAGATTTCACCGAAAATACACGTTTTGAGACCCTCCGAATATTAAAAATATTAGAAAAACATCAAAGTGTGTATGTGTGTGTGTGTGCGTATGTCTGTGTGTCAGGAAGCAGCTACAGGTAACTCAAAAAAATGAAAAACTGCTCAGAAAGTTAATTTGGTATCTAAGTTCAGATCTTCTGAAAATGCGAAACGTATATTTTCGAGAATATGAGACATCCAATTTACCCTTTACATGGACAATTTTTCGAAAAGTTTGATTTTCTCGAAAATAACTCCTGCGATTTTATTAACATTTTGGGTTGGTATTACTTTTGAATATTACATTAAATGCACGCATACACATATACACATTCACACTCCCATAAATACTTCAAGAGTTAAGGTGATGGAGAATAATCCTGGATAACGAAACATTCCCATCCACTAACCGGAAGTCGAACATGGAACCTCTAGACTTGGACATTTGTATGCTAACCACCGGACTACAAGGTTCGTGATATTATTACATAAATGTTCCGTATTTAATCCGCATCCAAAATTGAATCTAAAAAAATAAGTATGTATGCACTCCGTATCAATCAAGGCATTGTACATTACAAACTTAAAATTACATTTCCTCCTCGCCAAAATTCTTGAGGGATGGACGATTTTCTCGATTCCCTACCGAGTGGAAGGGAAGTCATTACATTTAAGCCAGTGGTAGATCTCGGTATTTTGAACATATTTTGTATCTGACGTTTTTGTCTCTGGCCATTTCCTACGGACCTATTTTAGTTTTGTTGAAAACAAGCTGGCAACACTGCAGATTGTTTGGGTGTCACTTTCCCTAGCTCAGTATATAAACAAACACCATAACGGTGTTGAGAATACAACATAAACATACACTGTGCCTTGTCCTTCCGTGTCCACTGTGCGAGTGTAGGCCAATCACAACCGTTATCTCCCAAAACATTAAACGAAAGCGAAATCACCCGACTTGTTTACATCCACAAACCAGCCTCAATGCAATGTTGTCGACTTAACTTACGTGTGAAAAAGTTACTCTGGGTATTCCTTCAGTTCTTTTAAGTGCTTCATTATTTCGAAACCCTCCATGATGTCCTATAATTACTACCGAAGCTTGTAGAATTACGCATCCAGTTTGGAACAAAAACCATAATGTTTTTCGAAATTAGCTGAACAAAGTACAA
Source organism: Tenodera sinensis (assembly GCA_030765045.1). NCBI lineage: Eukaryota > Metazoa > Arthropoda > Insecta > Mantodea > Mantidae > Tenodera > Tenodera sinensis. The sequence goes on along the minus strand of CM060966.1, from coordinate 95,845,664 downwards.
AATGCCATTTTGCTTGTAATGAAGCACACGTTAGAAGGAATGTATTGACTTCCCTTCCACCCTGTATATGTACCACTTTTTGCCAGCAACCCTGAATTCCCTTTTATGCATACGGCAGGATCGTTCAGATAGTAGGGTTTAAACCAGAGATGGCTCTGGTGGCACTGCTGATGACGATGAGGAATGTATGTCGACAGGCGGCAATGATGATTTTTCTTTATTTCTTTACTTCTTACTGTGCGTCGCTCTGTAGTAAGAAGCGCGGAAGATGAAGGGGAAAGGATAGAGAAGACATCGTTTTCTTTGCCTAGCGCAAAGGGCTTTGCTCGGCTCTTATCAGAACGGAACATTCGGTGTGACGCGTCATTAGCCTGATGCTTGAGCTCGCACCCAGAAGAGTTTGCCGTGATCCTTAGACGAGACGAGACGCATTATGCAGGTTTTCACTTGCCAGAACACACGCGCATGCACAAAGAGAGGATTACCTCTACCGTCCTCCTCAACACAAAGCCAGACAGATAATAATATGTACCTACAGCTACGGGGATCTTGGCGGGAAATGACCTGCAGATGTTATACCAACTTCACCCCAATGAACGAGGGTTACCATCCCCGGAGTCACCAGATGTGATAATTATTGCTAATATTGCATTCTCTTTCAGGGAATTGTATTTTATGTACATACTCTAGAGTAGAAATGACAGTTTATCTTAAAACTGACTCACATTAGGTAAACACTAAAAAGTGGTAAAAGATGTTATCAACTATTAGGTTATCGCTGTCATGATTACAATTTGCGTGGGCAAAAAATCAGCATTATACTTTGTATATAGTGTTCTATATAATCAGTCTTAAACTGCATATACCATTTCTCTACTACTAACTTTAAACCTACATCTGTTCCAATTTTTACTTTCTCTACTGGTAAGCAGGGGAAGTATTGTGTTCCACCCAAAAATTCGATGTCGAGATTTCACCGGAAATATGTTTTGAGACCCCCTGAATCCAAAAAAAAAAAAGTATTTTTAGAAAAAGATCCGCGCGCGCGCGCGCGCGTGTGTGTGTATGTGTGTGTCAGTCTGTGGACAGCATAACTCAAAAACGAAAAGTCGGTATTTAAGTTTAATGTCTTTCAAGGATGCGACATGAAGATTTTGAAGAAAATGGCCCCACCCTAAACTACCCTATACATGGAAAATTTTAATTTTCTTGAAAATGGCTCTAACGATTTTGATTAAAATGTCATATGCTTGAGATATTTTTATGACAAATGAAATGTAGATTTTGAATTTTCTGGCTATAGACCCTGTAGTCGTATTTACTGTGGACGACTTTTGCATAACTGGTAAACCGTTAGAGATAGACCAAATCATAGTATACAAAAAATGTAGATCTTGCTAAAATACACAATTTATATCCAAATAAATTTTCTGCAGGGTGAACCATTTCAGAGATATTCCTTGTTATGTATGCGAGTTTCGAAAAACAAAACTTTCGTGAAATGGAACATCGTTGTTCAGTTTTTTATATGTTAAGCGTGCAAAGAGAACGGGATCTCAAAGCTTTAAAAGATTTGACTATCGCTCAAAGCCTACTGTATTCTGGTATTCCCCCTGCACCTACAAGGAAATAAGTAATAAGATAATTTGTCCAAATATTTATCTTAACATGAAGAAGATATAGGAATAAAGAGTTTGTAAGAATGGCTAGTACAAGAGTAGAGAAAGTCATGTGAGTGCAACACATCAGATTTTTATATGTATGTCCTTGTAAGAACTATCCAGTGAACCTTACACCAAGTGCTATTTTGTTTGTGTTAAGTAACACTTAACTACTGCAGATATATTAAATGGAATGGTAATTGGAAAAGAAAATCTGGGAAGAAAGCGTTTTACTGGCATTTGTCCGTTATAATCAGTCAGTAATAGCCGAGAAAACTTAATCAGGGAGGAAACGCGGATCTCCCAGTCACGTTTTTGAGCTTTAGCGAGCACGGCTACTCTTGTCAGTGTTAACTCAGTTATAGATAAATTGTTTAAATTGCTTTATTTAAAATGTAAAATATAAACTGAGGCATTTTTGAAGAGGAAAATGAGAAAGACCCGAAATAAAGTCTTATTCAGGTAACTCAGCCAGCCGATTCAGTGCGCCCGGGTTATGTGAGAAGTTTTTTAGAGCACTATGCAGTTTAAAATATATTTGAATTACTGCTTCGCTCTGACAATATAACAATAAAGGAGAACCCGTATCTTAATTGCTGCATTTATGCTCTCGTTGCATAATATGCTATAACAAGACGCGTTAAATATTTATTTTATTTTTTATTTATTTTTCCAAACATAGGTTTTCCATCTCACTAGAATGTAGCCCAGAACTGCGCCTTGGCCTTTTAAAATGTTGCAGATGATATAAAATATAGCCATATAAGGAACCAATGGTTATGTATTTCTTTAGCTTTGGAGAGGCTTTTCGCTTTCCCATGGGACAAACAGACCCGAAGGAGAATCTCGAAAAGCGATCCATTTTTATTACCCTATGAACGATCATACAGAGAAACGGAATCCTTGCCTCAGGGGTAAGACAAGTGAGTCGTAGAAGGCGATAAGGATGATTAATGAGGGAAGCGCTTGGGATTTCGTCTCCATTCCACTGCAATGGCGCATACAACTCGAACTGGGGCACGTCAGCGTGAAACAATTTGCGTTCAAGGTAATTTCCCTTGATAGTTTAATACGTCTCCCGGACACTAACTAGTGGTTTCGCCTTAGCAAGGTGTTAAGCTCTTCATGGAAGAATTTGGAAACCACTTAATGGCAAAAACGTTCCCATTTCTGTCCATGTATTCTATCTTTTGTCTTTTCCATTTCTTCCCTAATATCCTTTCTTTTTACTTCCGTGTTTATTTAACAAGAGTCTAAATGCCCTATCCTGCCAAAGTTAAATGTATTCAAATTATGACTGATTATCTAAAACAGTATTTTTCAAACTATATAATGCAACACTTTTACTGCTGATGGATAAAAAATCTCACATCTCTACCTGTTCCTCAGCAAATTATTCTTATATAAGTTTATTCTTCTTTCTGCTATATATTGATTCAGATGGACATTTGTAGAAAAGGTTTTACCTGTTTTCTTGTACGTTCATTAAAAATGAGAGAATACAATAGGTTTAAGCGATAGTCAAATGTTTTAAGAGCTGGCTAAAATTACATTATCTTGGCTTGTCCAGGACATAATGAAAGAATGACTTCCTATTTGAGGCATAAATAGGTATTTGAGAAGTCAAGCCAAAAACAAGGAATATCACAAATCTTTTAATACATATTTAATATATTTATTATTATTCCTTTGCACGCCATTATTTCAGAAAATTTGCAGGACTTTATTTTCAAGTACTTCAGCATCTCATCTTCAAATATGAAATTATACTTACGTTTCAAAGAGACATTTTATTTCTTTCTTTGGTGTGGTTATCTGACAAACTGGAATCATTTTCATTATAGTAAATAATAAATATTTTATTATAGGATGTGGTGAATTAAATGTTAAAAGTGTTCGCTGGACAATGTTCAATAATAATAATAATAATAATAATAATAATAATAATAATAATAATAATAATAATAATAATAATAATAATAATAATAATAATAATAATAATAATAATAATAATAATAATAATAATAATAATAATAATAATAATAATAATAATAATAATAATAATAATAATAATAATAATAATAATAATAATAATATTTTTCTCGAAACTAAGCTATTGAAATTACTCTATTTTATCAGTTCATATATATCTTCAGGTGGATGGAAATTGATTCACTCATTTCTACTGTTTGTTAAACAATACCTATACAACATTCCATATATTTTAATGTCCCTATTACATTAAACGCCCAATAGCTATTGTGGTTTCATTCTCTTCAACTCCAATCAAAAGCAAAAACAATCCGGTGGGCAAAACAAAAGGCACGGGAACAAATGAACAAATATATGCACAATTGACTCGGTTTTCACCTTTATAAAGGGGTTGAAGTTTCAACCAGCGATGAATGTTTGAGCGGGTGACAACATCCAAAATGAGCTTAACACTGTTTTTACTCATTTCTGCTTACTTACAGTAAGCATAGGAAACATGGTACTACCCATCCCTTAACGACCGCACTCCAAGAAGTTGTAAAACTGTACCTCAATCTTCTACCGATGCTAATAACATGGATACAATTGAGAGGGGAGTGAGTGAGTGAGTGTGTTGGGTTTAAGGGCCCGTCGACAACTTGGTCATTAGGGCCCAATAGAGAGGGTCCTCTCAATATACTCTTAGTGAAAGGATCTGTGGTTTATTTTTTAAACACTCTTTATTTACAGCATGTTCCATTACAACAAACGTAATACTGCATGCCATGGTAGTACATACTTGGATCTGTGGTTGTCCAGTCGCTTAAGCACTGTTGTGCATTCAGTGTGTCTAAAAGGCAGTGGTATTAGGAGTCCGTTAAAGCATGAGGATTTACTATAATAATCTATTCCACCCAAAAATTCGATACAATATTTCACCGTAAATGCGTGCTTTGAGACCCCGTGAGACCATTTAGAAAAAGATCTGCGTGTGAGTGATTGTGTGTGTTAGTTACACGTTATTTTGTATGTATGTTCCTTTGTATTTGTTTGTGTGTGTATGCGTGTGTCTGTGTGTGTCTGCGTGTGTGTGCGCGCACGTAACTTGCTATTTAAGTTATGTATTGTATCTTCCCACCCCAAACCACTCCTTATGTGAGAAAAACCCTCGTTGTTTTTTATTTTGTCAAACATATTTTTAAAGATTTTGATGAAAATGGCACATGTTTCAGACGTGTTCGTAACAAACAAAATCTAGGTCTTGATTTTTGGGGGAAATAGCCCGTGAAGTTCTCTTCATTGCGAATAAGTTTTGTACAATTGATAAGCCGTACGAGGGTAAACATGAAGATCTCTTAAAGCACACAATTAATTATGCCTCGTAATTCTATTTGAAGTTAATTATTTCCAAAGTATTCTTTGTTATTGGTTCGAATTTTCAAATTTTTTTTAGCGGGTTTTGTAAGAATAGTTTGTAGAAGACTAAGAAATCATATGAATGTAACATAATTTTTGAACTTCAATGTCATACATTTGCGAAAGAGGGGAGGTTAGATTAACCTTCTTCCACTTTATGCGGACTGTACCACTCTTTTAACACTCAATTGTGTTGCAGTGGCGGTTTGGTTACATTTACGTTGCCTTTGCTTTACGACAGCAGTTTCAATTCTTATTCAGCATCTGTTCATTATCGACTTCTTTGGTACTACTTACGTTTAAGAAGTCTATGAATATTTGGCGACAAAGTCGAAGTATATAGCTTAGAAGATTCACCAATGATCATCGCGTAACCTATTGCGATATAGACTTTTAGTATAGTTCAATTTGGAGAAACTCTGTTCGCAAATATATGTAGAGCAATAGATACTCTCTCTTATTCACACTGTTGTTGCAAATGTTCATTTCTCTATTACATTTTAATCAACATGCGCTTTTCAGAAATTTTCTTATTGCTAATTTTCTTGTATGCGCAGGGGAAAATATAGTAGGCTTTTAAGCGATAGTGAAAAGTTTTTAGAGCTGGTTCCTAAGCGATTCCATTCCCTTTACAAGTCTAAGAGATAAAAAAAAAAAATTAATAACACATTCCTATTTGCGTAAAGTATAAGGATTGGCAAATTCAAACAAATAATAAACAATAACTCGGAAAAGGTTCACTCAAAAGAAAGATAGGAAATATATGATATAAATTGGGTATTTTAAAGAGAATCACATTTTTTGTTTATTATCAAAGTTTTGTATGTCTCTTGCTGTTTACCATTTGTACAAAAATCATTGAGAATTAAGACGTCTTCTGAGGAAATTCCCAAAAAATCCAATATGTACCATTTAAACTAACTTGGAATCGCCTGTTTGTCTCCGTCACTGGATACTGACTGGTTTTGAGCCTACTAGCTGATTTACTCTCCAACTGAAAGAGAAGGTGGGCAGTAGCAGCTAATTGCGTGTCTCCAAAGAGACGAGACTGGACATTGCTGCTTAAGTCCTCTAATACTACCGCAATCTCCATCACCAGTCTATAGCAGGCATAGCTTATTGAGATACCTTAAGAAACAACGTTGACATTTTCCCCCGTTATAGTGCAGTCTGGTTACATTTGGTGATATTCCATCCTTTAGGTTGCATTAGAACTGTTCGTAACATATAACAATGGTAAAGCTACGGCCATAGCTGGTGTTATTGCGTCTGTTATGTTGCCACAGAAACCCTTGTTTATGAACGTGCTGCAGATAGATTTTAAAACAAGATTGTGTTTAGCCGCCGTATTAATTAATTAGTTTGTGGACGTACTGCTCGTGTTTCCGTGATTTTGTCTTCAATTCTTTTAGAGCAGTATATGCAGTTATAGTTAATTGTTATTTTTGTGCTCACTAAACAGTAGTGCATTAAATATATATTATGATATTTAGCATTTGGAAGTGAATATATGCAAAAGTGTTATTGCAGAACAAGATTTGCCGAAAGTGAGTGCGTTCTTTGTTGTGTGGTAACGATGTTCAAGCATTATTATCGTTTGAAGGCATGATACTTTAACCCTGTGATATTTGAGGTTAGAAATGCCTTTATTATGTACGTTGGCAGGACTGCTTTCTGGGATGCTTTCGTCTCCTGTTTAGTGTAAGGTCGGCCATGCTGAACTCTTGGGAACTGGTGATAAACTGTGTTCCATATACCATCGGACACCGTCCTCTGGGTGCCTCCACCTCAGAAATGGGTGTAGTTATCGTATGGTCCAGTGAGATCCTTGAAGATCATTAGAGATCACGATATTGGAGGATAGGTGTTTTTATCTCCCCTTAAAAGAGCAAAAGCATTTAAACATTTTTCGTATACTTTCTCACATGTGTAATTAGTTAGATTTACAAATCAGCACCGCTCTGGAAATAAGAAGGAAAGTAAAAACACAGAGAGGGATTAAATTTAAACCGACGAAGCCAGACGTTCTTTTCCCTGGCATGCGAATTAGTGCATATCTCGATACTAACAACAAAAATCTGGGATTTGCGTCGACTCAGTTTACATAGACCAGCCTGTCTGCCGGTGTCGCATAAAAGCTCCTGCATTGTGAACCGACCAGCTGCCAGGTTTGGTGTTCCCCCTATTGTCAATAGCACACTCTGCCGGTACTTGAGCTAACTTCTCAACTGCAGAAACACTGCGAAGGGACAAGTGCAATTAAGTAACACTTTCCTCCTGCCTTGCGGAAATGCAACGTAAAGAGACGATGAAGTCTTAGACTTTACTTTAACTTCCATAAAAGCGTTTTCTTTAAAAGGTACATTATTCTACGAATGGTATAAAGGTGTGAAATTTAGCATAATAACCTTATTTTTTTAAATTCAGTATAATACACTAACTTCTTGAAATTCTTTTCTTTTGAGCTTTAATATCGTGGTCCATTGGTATTTATAAAACTTAACGTTTCGTCCGTAAGTGTAATGGTCATCATTAGGGAAAAATATGGGTGACTCTGCTTTTATTTATATATGTACACCTTTCTTAAAGCTGCTAATTAGTGATCGTCCAAAAATACAGGAAAGATACAGAATTATAAAAAGACGGCCTTCAGTCTAAAATCGCTTAGCTTCAAAATGCATTATTATTTTAAATATGCAAAACATTTCAGCTTTAGAGACACTATGTTTCAGAATTATTCGTGTATGATTGTTATGAATACAGGGGTATAAGTTTATAAATGTAACAATTCCTATATTTAAATTTAAATTTAAAAAAAAAAGCTTGAATCGAAGTAATTCTGGCTTGATAATGGTACTGCTTCATTGCCATAAAGTTGACCAGCATATTCTTTCTTTTATTTCTTAACTAATTATAACTATTTAGTAGTGATAATCATACATTTCAAATTTAGACTATGCATTTATAATCGTGTTTGCTCTGCTTTTGTTTTCAACTGTTCACAGAACCATTCATTTCGTCTGCATTGATAAACTAAAGCTCAAACACATTTTGAGATGTTACCGTTGCCCCGCTAACGACGCCTGTAGTGGGCAGAGGTGGGGGACGTAGCGGCTGGGCGGCAGGCGGTAAAATACAAGTATTCATTCAGGTGTAGTCCTACCGTCCGGCCGCTGCGTCTCCCTACTGCCCTTACATCTGTAGCATCAACAAAATAGTTAAAATATTTTAACTAACACATTAAGAATATAAAATACATTTTGCTAAAGAAGAAAGATATTAGAATTTAAAGATTCTTCTCTAAATAACATATAAAATGCATTCAAAAAGGCTGCAACGTCCTTGACAAGACTACTGTTACTTGGTATCAACATTAAAATTCATTCAATAAAATATTTTTCTCGAATAAAGTAATTACTGCACATATTCTATTAAATATTCAAAATATTATAAAATATATCTTGTTTTCTTGCAGAGCTTAAGAGTTGAAAAATTTAGAATTCGTAGCAGCTTTAATTTTGTTTTCCTTATTAAGATTGTGTAAATATCGAAAATGTTTAAGTCTACAGTTTTTATTTAGCTTCCTTTGAACACAGTATGGTAATATAGATATCAAATAAAACTATAGCGAGCTAAGTACACTCATTTCTAAGATATATAATTAATTTTCATCTTAATTTAATTGCTTATTTTAGATAAACACGAATATCCCAGCCACCAACTCATTCATTATAATTTATTCACCATTTTATTTTGGTAGAATATGCTAACGCTAAATTTAAATTCAGTTTATTTAAAATTGTAAATAATTGTGTGAAAGGCAGTAAGTGTTTTGCATTTACGCATATCGAATATGCACAACATATCCCTACCTCGAATGCGAACAGGTGATCGATTGCTAGCGGTGTCCAAGTGTGAAACGGCTGCTTGCGTCGAAAGAATTATGTTTAAAATGTTTCATAAATTAAATTGTAAGTAAACGATAAAAAATAAAGGAAAGTAAAGGTGGTAGTAACATACTTGATAAAATTCAATTATCAGATAAGATTTTGCTGTATTTGGAGGACTAAAAGCATTTATTAACACCTACGGTAAAACTACATAACACATGGAATTTAAACTTCCAACACATAATATGAGCGTTAATTGGATTTCAAAAACATTGCTGTTCAAAATAATTGTACATATTTAGGGTGCTGCACTGCAGTATCCTAAATATGAAGAATTACACGTAAATAATAAGCAGGTATTGATTTAAATAATGTAATCCTAAAACACAAGAGAGAAAAACCGACTTTTAACTAACACTACGTCATTCTGTTTTTCTGTATACTCCTGTGAGATTGAAATGTATCTTACTGTAAAACTTATTCATATTACAATTTTGAATAGTAAATTGTTTTAGTTATGATACATGGATTATCTTAATTACCTTTTAATTCTTATATCATACTGACAAATTCACTTTGCGCCATGAAGGAGTTTCCCTTATTATCTATGTGTCTATTTCCACTTTTATTTTCCTTGTTTTCATTCGCTCTCCCAGTCTCTCGCTCCCTCTCTCTCTCTCTCTCTCTCTCTCTCTCTCTCTCTCTCTCCTCTCTCTGTCTCTTTCTCATTTTCTTTTCTTTGCAAATTACTCTGTACATGCTGGCAAATTCGCAACTTTCTTTCTTAATCGTAATTTATTTTCTCTTTCACCAACAAAATCTATTAATTCAAAACTGTTGTGAAAGGAACGTTTCGTGAAGCTTTAACTAGTTTCCTCCCATTCAAATAAAAATACACATAATTACAAGTAAATATCGACTACTGTTACACTTTATTCTTGTTTTCTTCATGTTTATAAGCTAAAAGCGCCTATAAAATACATTGCCGCTCAGTATTTGTGCTTTAAAGAGATTAATCTATTTATTATGAACAATTTAAAATAAGCTGCTCAGAAAGTACATAACATAATATTATTCATTTCTAATATTATCTATGTTGAAGATTGGATTATATAAGCAGAGGCTAATTGTGTAATAAAAATTAAAAAGAAAAAGACTTTTTAGATGAAAAGACAACCAACATGTTTAAGGCATTTGACCTATATAATCCGGGATATCTGCAAATGAAATGATGAAATAAGAGAAAATTGATATTCTCTTAGCATTTTGAATAATTGATGTAACCTTAAACCACTCTCTTTAATCTTGTAATATTTTTATACCAATATTTAATTAGCTAGGTACGTCAAAATTTAAACTGGGAGTTTAAGAATATTATTGACTCATAATGTTTCTCTAATTAGTACGTGGAAAATGAAAACATAAAAGAAAGTCATCAAAAATGAGATTATAACCGACAACTGTTATTACTATTCGAAACAAAAGAGCGAAGCGGCTTGGATATTAGCTACTTTGTCCCTCATTTGAGAGATATGGGATTCAGAGACCGTAAATGGAGAAATATGCCCCTAGAGGATTTCCTTACTCACTGGTAAATACAGTTACTAATATTTTAGTCATGTTGGGCCTTTGAACCGTGTGGGTATATGAAAATAATCTTAAACAGTTAGAACATGAAACTACGGAAGGGGTGCAAAATCATATTACATGCAGGGGAGGTATCGCATTTCACATAAAAGTTCAAGATGAATATTTCACCGGACGCACTTTGAGGCACTCTGTATCCAAAAGAGAAAAAGTTTTTAGAAAAAGATAGGGTGTATGTTGGTCTATGTGTATCTTTGTCGATTTTTATAAACATAATTAAAAACGAGAAAAGAAAAGCAAAAGGTCAGTAAATACCAAATGAGTATATAGGTACAATGAAGTAACAGGGAGATTTTCTAAAAAAATCTTCAAATTGACCATTAAATGGAAAATGTTTTGTTACGCTTTATTTCCCCAAAACTGGCTCTAACAAATTTTTTACATACTATATTTAAAATACCTGCATAGTAAACGTAGGTTATATCTTGAATTTTCAGATTTCTTCATTCTGAAATGCTAGTAAACCTAAAATATAGGCAGAAGGTCATTAGACCAAAAGCTGTGGATCTCCTTAGTCACAATTTATGTGAGCTATCATTTTTGTGTTGTTAACATTTCAGTGATTAACTTTGTTATTGGTTTGGATTTTAAAATGCCTCTCTTTTTGACTAAGATATTATTCAAATTTGTTTTACTACGCAAGACATAATTTGGCTATCCGCTTTTTGAAAATATGACTGTCGCTTTCCAGTGTGTTCTTCTTTTACCTAAAACGAAACTTGCAAAAGTGTAAAAAAGTTAATTTCCATTAAAAAGACATAGTTGCAAAAATAAGAATGGTTTGTATAAAGCTCAATAGAGAAATTATGTCAAAGTATCACATTAGACCTTTGCGTTTTAATATTCTGAGGTGTTTCTTGTAAACATGTAGGTACCATTCTCAACCCACACTAAATAAGATAAAAGGAGGTAACAACTTTATGCCGTTTTCAACTGTCAGTAATTTGATATGTCAGGCCTTCAGGTGAACTGTAACAACATAAGTTTTACTTTGATTTCATTCAAACAAAATATGCACACCAATCCCATGTTGAAGCTATTCTGAGCTAAACCTTCGAAAGAAACCGATGGCCGTTGATTTGATACTCAAGTAACAAGATCTTAATGGAAAAATCTTTGGAAAATGGTGCAGTAAACCTAACCAGAGATTTATTGCGTTAAGATATTCCATATCATATTTTTTCCCCGAGGATTGTCAAAATTGCATACTACACTATTAACAATTTCATTCGAGAAGCATAAAAATGCGAGAAAAAACGTCATCCCAGGGTAACAGCCCATGAAGGGCCAAGGCTTACCGCCCGACCACTACAGGCGCCATTGGTGGGGTGCAGTACTGGAGGCTGGAAATAAATGACGGATTTTCCTTTTAGTAGTTTAAAAACTGCCCCAAATGCTCAACCTTTCCACCTATAGTGTTTACAAAATGTATATGCATTTAGCAAAATTATTTTTTTAAATAATACATAATCTCACCGAAATATGATAAAAACTGGTGGGAAGGATATTTGTGATTCATAAAAACTGAGAAATTAGATACATAGTGTTTTTCGCCTCTTGGATTAAAACCTGCTTTCATTAATTTTGATAAGTTTTGTAAAAACTACACACGAAAATGCTGAGCAAACGCTCACTTCTAGAAGTCATGTAAGTTTGTTTTTGTAATTATAGCGCCAGCATTCTCATTACGCCTCTGTTCTTTTAGTTCATTTGAAAGCTCTAAAACCGCTCATATATGACGCTCCCCTGATGTGTAGAGTACGTAAAGCCCACTGGGACTCAAATCCGCATCGAAATCACCATGGGAGTTCTACGGTTTGTTTGTAACCGTAAAGCACGCCCTTATTTTGAAATAGTACAAAGTTAAACCTTGTCCTTGACAGTAAACAAAGCCATGCGCTTTGTTCCTCGCCGACAGCGCGCTGTTATCGCCATGTGTCTGCTGCAACGTTAAGATATGCGGGCTGGAGACATTTTGTTTATGACCCCCAGGGTTTTCGCTGCTCGCATGTGAGACCCACACGTGAAATTTGTGCATTAAATTGTGCTTGCCTTGTTTATTTTTCTGGGAACGGAAATATCATTGCATGATTACCGTACACAAAACAGCAAAAAAGCAGCTCTTATTATTATAACATCTGGAGACTAATTCCTCAGTGGTTCTTTTCATAGCAAACACGCTTTCCGTGCATGCTTGTGTATAGTCATTCTATTCTTCCATCAGATGTTCATAAAGTAAACCATGTGTAGGAAATTAAACTAAAACTGTTAAGAAGTCAGATTTTTTTAACCTTAAATGCATGTTCTATCCTTTAAAATTGTTTTTGGGAGATAGCACGGTTATGTTGACATTTGAGATAAGTTAATTATCGCGTATCCACATCTACCAACCTAATCTACCCTCCTATATTACGTACTAGCATTTTGACACCCTTAAACTTAATAGTTTGATTAATCCAGATCCAAAATGTAATCAAACCTACTTGATGACTTTCACCACCTCAATAATTGTCCTCTTATTTATATTGCATACTCATAATTTAAAATAAAATACTGGAATTAGTCCAACTTTCGTTGTAATGACGATCGAAGATATACAAAGTCACTGAATCTTAATACATGTTCCGCGAGATAAACAGAGTAGGCCGTGCTCAAATCAATGATTATTACCCATAATAATCATAGCGGCTAACTTGAACGAGTGTATTGATTCTGAAAGGAAGAATATTGGAAAATAGGCTTAGCTCTCTCATGCCTGAAAAATCTAAAGAGAGATACGAAATATGCTATGTGTTTAACCATCAAGACACCATAGAAAGATCAATGTTACATTTCAAGGTTAGATTTCACAGTCATTCATACGTCATTCATTTATTCATATGCAATATTAAATTACTAATTATCTCAAACAATTGTATGCAAGTATGAGTGTGTTGAATGGTTTTACCAATCCTCGGCTGCGTCTCGTCTTTTCAAACTTTTCTTGGTCCAGCAAAAATCTTTTACCATCCTTAAATTGGAATATATGCATTATTCTAAGCCCTGCAAAATACCTACAGAAGAGGAGTACATCTGAAATGTTTATTTCAAAGAAACCAATAAAGTCGGCAAGGCGTTTTAAACACTAAGTTTTTAAGTGCAGATAATAAACATATAGATGAACACATAGAAAAATCGGATGTGTTGTACACATATTACTTTCTATTCACTCTTGTACAAGCTATTCTTACAAATGTTTATTATTTTTTGAACTGAAAGAATAGAGATTTGTGAAATGATTTAATTACATATTTCCTTGTAGATAAGATTGGAATAGTGGAATACAGCAACCTTTAAGTGATGCCAAATCCTTTAAGAACCGGTCACTATGTGATAGCTTTGAGTTTTGGTGCTCCTTGTATAAACAGGAGGAAAGAAAGTAAACAAAAAAATTTATTATTATTATTAAAATTATCACTATTAAAATTATCATTATCATTAAAATTATCATTAAAATTATCATCATCATCATTAAAATTATCATCATCATCATTAAAATTATCATCATCATTAAAATTATCATCATCATTAAAATTATCATCATCATTAAAATTATCATCATCATTAAAATTATCATCATCATTAAAATTATCATCATCATTAAAATTATCATCATCATTAAAATTATCATCATCATTATTATTATTATTATTATTATTATTATTATTATTATTATTATTATTATTATTATTATTATTATTATTATTATTATTATTATTATTATTATTATTATTATTATTATTATTATTATTATTATTATGAGCAGTGTACGCTGCCGTGAGTCGCAAACGTTTATCAGAGAATCCTCTCAAAAAATGTGTTAGTTAAAACTTTTGAGACATTATAAAGAACACAAGATAAACCAAATAAATAAACAACGCCATGAAGACGCTATGCAAAAGCACTATTGAACAATCACAAATTTCACAATAAGAAAGTAAAGGCGACCGTGCTGTATTTAGCTGGCTATAATCCCAATGCGGTCTTTAGGCGCTATCGACTACCGATGATCAATCAACCACATTGAAACACTCCTGTACTACAAGAAAGAAAAAACACAATTATAGAAATACACGTCCTTTATCAACATAAGTTCCGCCTACTTCATGATTCCCCATAAAAGTCCCTAAGTATATGTTGCCAAATTTTAAGCGTCTAATTCACATGTGAAACACAATTTGTTTACTCTGTAACGTGCTAAATTCTATTTCCACTTCTAATTTTCAGAAATTTGTCTATGTGTATTTCTGCACAGAAGTTTTCAGTTGCTTGAGTACTAGAAATATTATGAGCTAATGCGTTTCTTTTTGAATTAGTTACACTGACAGAGCTGACTGCTTTTCTTTAACACGGAGCTTGCCAATTACTTAGATCTCTGATAAAATTCTAACTTCTGCTTATTACATTAATCATTGATTTTAACACACGGGAATTATTAATTGTAAGTATTTATCTGACTCTATGATTTCTTTAATTTTAATTCCGGTATCACTATGCTTTCCAGTAGTGCTGTCCGACATAAAAACCTACTATGTGACATTGCGAAATATGTATGAATTGCTTCTAATCTTCTTTTTACTATGGGAAAATTGGGCCATCACATGGATTTGCGCCACATTGTATTGCTGTGTATGGATATTGCGTTTACGCCAATAATTCGAGACTAATATATCTATTTTTGTTCTTAGATTGGCACCACGTTAGCATGGTGAGACATATTTTAGGATTGAAAGAATTAAAATGTTAAAACGAAACAATTTTCCATCCCACTTGCAGAACTGCGGACTGACGCGCGCATAATGCGCGTGGTGTACTTAAAAACTGCTATAACATTTTAAAAATTAAAATGATTAAAATTCTCAAAACTCCTTGACTAAAATTTGTGCTTTCAGGTTGTCATGTGGCGGCGCCGTGGCCGAGCGGTTAGCGCGCTCGCCTACCACCTAGGCGGCCCGGGTTCGATCCCAGGGACCCGCATGTGGTATTCGTGGTGGACGAAGCGGCGTCAGGGCGGGTTTTCTCCGGGTACTCCGGTTTCCCCCGCCATCTCATTCCACCGGTGCTCCATCTTCATGTATCATCAGTGTCACCGCCTGCGGTGCCGTAGTAGTAAAAGCGGGCGTTAAACACTACTACAACAAGGTTGTCATGTGGGGGATGTATTCAAACGGGAAATATATTTTACATAAGCGATACGTGATATTTGTCTTTCTCTGTATTGCTTTATGTAATTTTCTATTTTCTTTTCTTTGTTTTTTACTTTGATTATTTTGTTGGGTTGCAGGTGCATGTCGTTATTTTTCAGATGTTTCCATTTGAATACGTTTTAAAACTGAAATGAATTTGTATGAATGACGTCACCATATGCCGAAACCTATATAACAAGTAAGTCCTGTCCTCTGTTGCTGCCCTTTTCAACTACTTCTGTGACAACCTTTACTGCTCACTAGTTTATCTCACAATGGTTATGTTCTACTACTCAATGTGGCTACTAGTGAAACAAAGCACGGCAACTAAGTACTAGTCGATTTATTGTGCTACCAACTTAAGAAAAATAAAAGTTCTTAGCCAAACATGCCGTTGGCGCAAATCCATATTGCTTAAGAATAAACATCCTTCCCATATATTAAATTTGGCGCAAATCCATTGCCTCCGGTAAAATTAATGCTTTTTTGGTTAGATCAGCAGGGATATGGAGTTACTGTTTCTCTTATTACTATTTGTTTTACTCATCTATACATTTATCGCATTTTAACTCATTCTAAAAGGATTTTAGAACTATATCATGGCCATAGTAGTTGAGGTCACCACTCTCGTTGAAGATTTCCCCACTGCTTTCACTTATTCTGTCAGTTTGGTAGGTCAGACTGAAGCTGTAAATCACAAATCCCTGGGGTGAATAACCACTGCGCATCCCATCTTCCCTTCAACTCTCTTAAACCCTTAATCCCTGTGAAACCGTGGAATACTTAAGAAAATTACAATTTTGTAAGCTTTCGAGAGGATGTAAAAGCTTTGAGATCCCTAAATTAAAGCAGGAAGCCAAAACTCATTAATTTAAAAAATTGTTTGTGTAACTATCTATCTAGGAAAGGGGAGAATGATGAGATTTCTAATGAAATTGCATGTTGAAGGGCATTCAATGTAACCCCCTCGCTTCCATTTTTCAAACCAGGTGTCTAAAATTGTAGAATACCCTCTACTTTAGTAACGCTGTTACTCTGATTGATGGAATATACTGGATGCCCCCCCCCCCCAAAAAAAAAAAAAAAAAAAAAAAAAAACACCGACAAAACGCTTAGTATGTTGTGCGGGATGGTAAAATGATTGGTTTTCGAATAGGAACCCTTGTCTGGAAATGCACGGATTAGACATAATTCCTATTACCTATTTAACAACTATTAATCATTAATTGGCAATTAAATAATTAATTATTATCTAATGTGGCAGGATAGTGCAGTGGATTTAAGCTCCACAAATAAAGTTTAATACCTTTTTTAGAATCTTTAAAATGGCTACATATGCAAGTCTAGGGTTTAAATAACCTTTAGGACTAAAGATCTAAAACACCAGCAGTATTGGCATAAATAAATAATAATTACCATCTAAAGTTTATTTAAACAGGACATAAAGTATTTACAATTGTAAGTCGCCCTTAGGGTATTTGTCTCTGATGTCTAATCGGGAAAAGTACGAATCAGCTGGGGAATTTAGTGTCATGCTGGCAAGTTGGCCACGGTAGCTTAGTGGTTAAAGCAGCCGCTCAATAAGTGGAAGATCCGTGGTTCAAATCCCGTCTATGGCATTGAATTTTTCAGTCCTAATCCCACCTCTTAAACTATGAATAATTTTATTAAAGCAGGTACAGCACCTAGATCAATATAAATCTCTTTTTATAAATAAACAATTTAAAGATGTGTTGGTTTCTGTGAGGTTTGCACTGTTAAAAGTTATTGGCCCCTCAATATTGAATTCCCCGGATGAATACAGTACTTCTCTTTAGATGAATAATATGCAAAGTACAAACAACTTATAAATATTAATGGGTATTTGTAAAGCAAGAAGAATTAGCGTTAGTTACAAAACAGTGAACATTCTTCCGAGTATTCTTTTTCATATTTTGTGCAAGCAGAACACGAATTCCAAGTTTTCCTGCACTCGTGTGCAGCTGCTCTGGAAAACTAAATGTCAAGTATATGAGATGCTTCCAGCTTAGAGAAAGCAACTGCGCATCGGCGCTATCTCCGTTAATGAACTCTTTAGCATTTTAACTCGAGGAAGAATGAAAATGCTGAATTTAGAGCAGTATATTGCAGTGCTAAATGAATACCTACCACTGCATGTAATTCTGCTAGGTTTTCCCTGGAAGCTGTATCCCTTTGTATGAAAGGTAATTAGCAACATCAGCGGATGCCTCGTAAACAAAATTTCATTTTACCCTACCAGAGAGATTCCAACTCAGTAGATTATACACCGTATACCAAAGGTTAAGTTCATAATCATTTTTATTCCGATATACATATAATGCATATCCCTTTTCTGTCTCTGGAATGTCCTTTGTTATTTATGGCAGCTGTATCGGGAATTAATAGCTTTCGCGCCATTGTTTGTGATCATGTAATTAAATATGCTTTAAGAAATAGCTTTTGATGTCTTTTTATGCTTTAAACATGGATACTGAATTATTTAACTGCGTGTGTAATTCAAAATACTATTTAGTACTAATTTAAATTTAATTTTACTGAATGTAATCACTAGGTTAGGGTTATACGTTTTTGAGTTGCATTGACGCCAGTCATTTACCAAACAATACACAAAAGCATAACAAGAACAAATCAAATGTTTAAACTGAAAATATATCGTTCTTCCACTGTCTTGTTCACTGATCACTTACATTTATTGGATAAAATATTTCCCACACTTCTCAGGACTTAGTGGTTTTTCTCCCCCCCCCCTCTCTCTCTCTGTCTCTCTCTCTCTCTCTCTCTCTCTCTCTCTCTCTCTCTCTTTCGCTGTCAGCTCTTTATTTCTATTTAACCATTTCTTACAAATCAATTGTTTCCTCAATGGTATGGACCTGAAAATTCCAGTAATAAATGGACCTCGTCTTCCTTACCATTGGATACTTTTCCTTAAAGATATTCTATTCATTCCTCAGTTTGCATATTCCCAAACGAAACTAAACAATTCCTTTCCTTTTATTATTGCCACAAACCTTATATAACTCTCTCGTTAATTTGAATTTCCATTCAATGTGGAAACTAAGTAACTTTTCATCTCCATTTGGGTATATAACTGTGCCCCTATACCTTCTGGCATATCTCTTATTTACTTTCAAACATATCCATTCTTTCCTCTGATCCATTCATCATTAGCAGCTCTTTAATTTTGCAAACATGTTCTTCAAAATTCTCTTTTATTCATTACTTAACCTACAGCTGATTTCTGCCCGAATAACTATTCCACTGGATGCAAAATTTGATATTTAGATAGAAATGCATACTTGAGAAAGTCTCCAGAGATGCACCTACCAGAAACTAATTGCGTCCACGTCAGACATTTCTAAGCGAATATGAAGAAAAATTCCTTCCTCAAATGAACTTTATTTTCTTCTTTATTGTTTATTTTATCAAAATGACTGCAATCATGATACATTTGATACATAAGCAGAAGAATACAGGACATATAAAATGCTTTTATTCTCAATGGGCTTTAACCAGGCATAGATAGCATCGAAATACACAACACATAAAGGTATTGTAAAGATACAGAATTCGTGGCAAAAAATGTGACTCCTTGTTTAAAGTATTTTTGTTTAAAGTTTTGAGCAACATATCTGCTTTGGAATTGATATTTTTGGGTGGAGGTGAGTTATTAGAAGTAGATAATCGTACATTAGCAATAAATATTTTAACACGAATTTTAATCACAACAGAGGATGTGATCCATTCTTGAACAATTCCAAGAATTGGTGTTCAAGCTGGTGCTACCCCAGGATGATTAAATGAAGCCACTCTTCCAAACAGTGTGTAGTATCAAAAAAGCAATTTATTACAGTGGACTGTGGTCTTTCTCCATTGCATTCATGTGAGCTCAAGAAAAAGAGTATTGAAACCAATTATTTACAATAATTATCCCGGAAAACAATTCGGAAAACAAAATCTTTATAATCTTTTGGAATGACTTTAAACTGCAGTAAATTAAGACATCAGTGATAACCTAATTGGTGTGTATCACATTTTACTATGCTAGTTTCACCTGTATATATTTTGTTAGCATATTCTACAGTTCTGGAAGTCTTTCCTTTATCTGTACAAACCATCGTTAGAAAAACTTGCATAAGAAAACCTGTGTGCCAATTGCAACTGTACTTTTAATGCTTCCTAGGTTGAGTTCCACTTTAACGCCATCTGTGAATTTTGAGAATGAACCTCACTCGGCTGCTTGACTCTCCACAAGGAAATAGTAAAAGTGTTGGCGAGTGGAAAGGTAAATGCTCCCTGCTGCGATGAACACCCAAGTTATTCACTAGTGCACAGACAGCTGAACTGAGATTCGCAGATAAATACCCAAACTTGGTTTGTTATGTTCAGCACCGGAGTTTTTTTCTGGCAACATGCTGTAAAAACAAAGTCACCCTTATGAGTATTCATTTTATCACTACTATTACGTTCATTTAATATAATATAAGTGTAAAGAAGGTGGTTTGAGTGACCAGATTGGTGTCAAAGTCTGAATAGGTAGCAAGTATACAAAGGAGATAAAATTAAGGACAATTTTTACACAGGCAGCGTACTTACTATTAAAAATTCAGATGATAAAGACAAACATTCAGTTTAGCTCTTAAATAAAATACGTAGGGAATAACATTTGTATGTTTACATACATATATTTCAAAATAAAACGTTTTTCTCAGGGATTTAAAATAATTTAGGGTAATGAAGTTACTGAATAAGTTTAGTTTTTAAATGTTTGGGGCACAATATCAGCTAAGAATGTCAGAACCGCAATTAAATAACATAAGTAGATATATCTTAAAATAGATTACCTCCTTAGCACGGTGGCAACACTGTTGTTTATCAAGCGGGAGGCCCGGATTCGGTTCCCGGTACCAGCGTGGGGGATTTCCTCCCGCTGGCAGACCTGGTTCGGAGTACAATCAACCTCATTAGGTCCCTGTGGGGCGAATTGAGAGCTGATTGATTGAAAAGTAGTGGCCTCTGGTACAGAAGACCACATAACCAGTCGGTAAGGAGCGGGACCTCGTTAATGACGTCTGTAGTGGGCAGAGGTGGGGAACGCAGCGGCAGGGCGGTAGGCATTGGCCTGGTAAGGCTTGATGCGCTGGAGTTTCGTTTGATTAATATCTTAAAATATGTCAAAATGTAAGAAGACTTAAAACGCTAGAAAAGGCACATAATTAAAGAGTTGTTAAGTCATGGCTGAATGTCAGAGTTGAAACACATTCATAAATAAAATTTCATAAGGGTTATCAAATGAAGCATTTAGAGAAAACATCACCATATTTGGAATTCAGTCAAAAGAAGGTGAAAAACATGGCAGGTATGTGAAAATGTGTATGGAAAAATTACATCGAATTCAGGACGAAACAATTTGAAAGGGAGAAATATTTTCCTTTTTGGAATACATAAATCGATCTGGGCACTCTTTGTTTACGAATTGAATTCACCTCAGTCAGATTTATTAATTATATCAATTTGGTGCACGGTAATTATGTCGAAGCCGCATAATAATTATTGAGACAAGGTTCACTCATTTCTGCGAATTGCCCTCCTTAGACCCGTTCTTTAGCAGAGCGACACCTTGTTTCGGTATTTAGCTTCTTGAGAGAACCTATCACGTACAAGGGAGTGAACAGACCTCCGAAAACCCCGGAATATGAGCGAACAACCTCTCAGTGAGAATAGCTACCAGCCATGAACCTGGCCATTTGTATGCTAAAAGCAAGGAGGCATCCAGGAAAGCCATTTCTGCAGAACCTATCTAGAGTCAAGGGAAACCACAGAGCGGCTGTTACAAAAGCTAACAAGACCGGCCTTATCCAATATCCCACTAAGTTTGTGATCACCAATTTCATAGCGGAACACGGAAATCTACATATCTGGTTCATGTAATATCATACGTTCTCATGAAAGAGTTGACCTATATTTCTTCCAGTCTTCTACCTTAAATAAGTAAATCTTTAGATGAATTTATGTTAAAACAGAGATTCATGTGTAGTTCTATTATGAAAACTGCAATTCTATGTATATGTTTTTATGTCAAGGTAGCTATAGAAAAATGGCGATAAAGTAGACTTGCATTCGGGAGGTCGTGGGTTCAATTCCCGTGACCAACCTTCCTGACTCAGGTTTTTCAGGGGTTTCCCAGATCAGGCAAATGCTGGGAAGGACACCTACATCCCCTGAATTTCCCATCCCTCAATTTCGTTTCACCTTACTCTCAGTCCAGTTGTTCAGAGTCGAAAGTGTTGGCGATGGACGAGTTAACGCTGCTGTGTGGGGAATTTGTACTGTAACTGCTGTTCTCGGCGGATGGGTGGCCTTGTAGTTGCCAGGCCTGCCGGGAGGGACACTATTGAAATCCATGCTGCTGTTTGGCGAACCTTCGTGTCGAGATAAAGGATCTACAACAAACGTTAAGGATCCCCGCTGCACGCCTGGGTTCCAACACGCCCTTAGAGCTTTCTCATTCCATCCCTTTCATCCAGGGGTCTGACATGCAAAAGCCTCAGTGAGAAATCCCCTCCGTACATACTCTACTTCTTCCTCTTCCTCCACCTGATCAAACTATTACCATTCCAACATTTCCCTTTCATTTCATTTTTCGGTATGCTTCTAGTTTTCGTGACATATGGCGATACTAGACAGATGACGGGATGCTTGCCCAGAGAAGAGCACTCTCAAGGGTTGCTTGGTCGACAGGTCGTTCATAGCCCTTTCTAGCTCCAACAGCGTGAAGGGTCTTTGAGCCTGAAATTATTAGAGATTTCGTGCATTTCTGTAGCCTATCTGCCTTCTGTGGCCTCTACAATGCATCCTTTGCTCCTTCTATGACGGTGTTCTCCGCTATATAAACAATACCTTTCTTTGCACATCCATCAAAGTTATACAGTTAGTAAAAGTAAGTTGAAAGGCTAGGGGACGTTTAAAATGTATCACTACTAACTTCTTTTTAAGATGAATTTGTAAAATTTGGATATTAATGCACATAATGAGCACTAAAGTAGTTGAATCATTCGCCATTTTGTAAAAAGCGCTGTAAATTTTAAGAATAACTTAAATAATATTTACCAATTTTATATGCAGGTCGCTGCTCTGGGTTAAATTTGTTTTTTCGGATATCCATCAATACTAGTTAGAGCTATTGAAAAAAAAAGTTTCTGTGATTTTCAAATGGGAAGGAGTTTGTCCTTGAGTGCCTCCAGGGCGGCAACCAGTCAGAGTCCTACTGTGTTGTCATATTGCTTTCCCCTTAAGTGGGGCTTGCTGCGCGCCAAAAAAATATGAAGAGAGAGGGGGTAATGAGCTTGCAACCATGTGCACGTAAACGTATCTCATTAGCTGCAGATCAGAACTCTTCCCATTTGAAAAGCACAGTAGTTGCCTTATCAATTTAATGTGTCATAATTTTAATAATTCTGGTACATATATCTAATGTTCTAAGATAACTGGGAGTCCATGATTATTACGTAATATAACTCAAGCATACTAAAAACATTTTTTTAATTGTTCCATTTAAACCTTGCCTGTAACTGCAATGGTCATATCCCTTTGGAACATTTTGCCACATTGGTAATGTAAACTCGTACGTAGCTGTTATTGGATTTCTTTGGGTCTTGCGGGATCCCTCGCATCGCAGAAAGGTGCTCTAGCGACTGAGCTGGGCCAGCCACTGACAACATTTATGTATTGTTTTTGTGTATACTACATAATCTTTGACTACACATAGGTGTTATTAAAAGGAAACTTAAAAGCCATTCTGGAAAAGAAAACAGTGTCGTGTGCATTACATTGTCAGAGTATTGTCTACACTCGCCTTTAGAATTTGTTTTTACCAAAGCTTGTTTTTCTGCAGTTCTTGTAATCAAGATAAAGGTTTGCAGAAATGTTTTTATTACATCATAAATTATAGGCATAGGAGGGATACAGTAGGTCTAAGGGCGTCTCCTTAGCGCGGTGGTAGCGGTGCTGCTTACCAAGTGGGGAACCGGGTTCGATTCCCGGTACGGGCGTGAGGATTTTCTCCCGCTGGGAGACATAGTTCCGAGTGCACTCAGCCTCGTTATGTCCCTAAGGATCCCATTGACGACCTACTTGATTGAGAAGACCGCATAACGGCCGGGCAGAACCGGGACGCTGACCATGGTCCTTCTCCAGTACTGCACCCTATTAATAACGCCTGTGGTGGGCAAAGGTGGGGGACGCAGCAGTCGGGCGCCCTGATGGGCTGTTGTGCCACGGGGTTACGTTGAGGGATTGCCAAGTCTTTAAAAAGGTAGTATGCTATACGATTGCTTTGAAATTCTAATTTTTACACAACCACCAGAAAAAATAAATCAATTACAGTTTTTTTTTTATTTATTTATTTTTTTTTTTTTTATATTAACGTCCTCCAACATTGTGTCATATCGGATGAATGAATGAAATGAAATGGGTGAAATGATGCTCAAATGAGCCCGAGGTTCATGGAGCTTTAAGTTACCCGATATTCGTCTTCTAAGGGTAGGGAAAACCTCGGAAAAAACCTTACCCGGATAACTTACCCTAAGCGAGATTCGAACTCGCGACCTCTTGAACGTGAGGCAGACACGCTAACCATCACGCTACAGAGGCGGGCAAATCAATTACAGTTTAGCACTTGAAAAGAGCGTAAATTGTTCCAAAATTCAAGCCATTTAAAATATCTCGGTAATGCTAAATGCTATAAAATGATTTTGCATAGATTGTGTGACTTTAACGAGATCTCTATTTTGAGGATTACATTTTAGCCCATCTTATTCCGATCACTAGTTTTACAGCATTATATAAGGTGATTCATAATGAAAAATACTTCATAGAATATTCACATAAAAAGTTCACTAGGTAATTCAATGAGGAGTATTACGCCATATTCAAGAATATAAAAGTAATCAACATTTTTCAGTGTGTTCAGTCACACATAGACGCGCAGACCTTTTCTGAAACGCTTTTGTTTTAAATTTAGGAAAGCTCAAAAGGTGCACTTTGGTGAAATATCCATATTGAATTTATGGGTAACATATATTGACCCCACTACTTACTGTGAGTTCACTTCATTAGCTTAAAAATAAACTTTGTAAATTTTAGTGCAAATATCAAATGAAATACAACCACTGACAAGAAGTTTAAAGATGTTATTCGTTGTGAAATCCTCAAAATTATAAAAGAAATAGTTTACTAGTTAATAAAAATTACAATATGACAGTAAAACCACCGCAAAATAAAAACTCTTTAGGAATAGAGAGCATCTAATTTCTCACGTGACGTCAAAGGGAAGAAATGTAACATATTCTCTATCCTGCCTGACTTGGTAAGGTGACTTGGCTTTATCAAATGGGTTTCACCGAAAATTGCCTCAATAGTAATATTTGAAGATCCTGGTTAATAAACAAAGGAAAATTATTTTAGAAGTGAAGTATCCTAAGCCTTACAAATTGTGAATGAATCTTACAATTTACATAATATACATCATTTAAGCGTTAAAAATATGAAGTGTTTTGCCATGCAAGTTGAGTTTCACACACTGCGAAATGTGAAAGATTTGTTCCCATAATGATAAGAAGCATAGTTTAGATTTAGGACATTAAATTTCATAGGTTGCTTGTCTCAAATATTAGCGCAAAATACTCCGACCGAACAGCGACGATTAAGTCGAAACTTCACAAACTCCAGTCACCTGTCAATTGTGAGCGTTCGCTTCCATTAGCGTTTCCAGTATTGGGATGACTCCTAAAATGCAGAGTAGAGGTTGGTAGAGGTAGAGTATGGACGGAGCAGACATCACACTGAGCCGACTGTTGAGGCTATTGTATGTCAGACCCCGGGAAGGAAGGGATAAAGCGAGAGTGCTCTACGAGCGTGCTGGATTCCGGGCAGGTAGCGCGAGCAAGCGTGAGAGTCTCTAACGTGTGTTGGAGATTCTTCATCATCTTCAGGTGACTACAATGCCACCCATCTGTCCAGAACAACATTATAGTTCGCAAAGTCCCCACACAACAGCGTCAAACTCGCCCATCGCTTACACTTCCAATCCTGATTGAAGTGCAGGTGAAATGTCAGGAGGGGACGAGATGTAATTATCCTTCAAAGACCAAACCAATGACAAACGACACAGACACCAATAATAATAGACGGCACACAAACTCAATACTACACTCAATACATATATTTGAGTCAAGCAGTCTGTCCCCTTTTTTTTTTTCTGTTAGGCCAGGAAATTCGAAGAATAAACCAAGGGGGAAATTAAAACTCCTAGACAAAGACATTAACATTCAATTAAGATTGGAAACCTTACAAACCTTACAACCAGTGCTAACATATGGTAGCCAAACTTGGACGCTGATAAAACAACAAGAACGAAGTTACAAATATGCCAGCGCAAAATGGAGAGAAAGATCTTGGAAATTAAACTACAAGACAAAGTGGAAATGGGGAGGGCATGTGACCAGACTACCTGCAGAAAAATGGGCCTATGCTGCCACGATGTTAGACCCAAGAAGAGGGAAAAGAAGTAGGGGAAGTCCAAGAAGGAAATAGGCACAGTACTTTCCAGAAGTGATTGGGCCACAGTGGACGAACAGGAAAGAATGGAAAATTGCAATTTTAAGTTTAGAACAAAACACTAACAGATCTTTGAGCTAAAAGTGTAGTTTAGCAAAGAAAATTGTGGAAAATCGAAAGACCTAAAACCCATGTTTTAGGTTTAGAATACAGAACAAACAGTACACAATAACCAATGTAGAGAGAAAAGACTAGAAGTTTGACCTAGGCACACAAGGTATAGCTCACTGCATGCTATAGTGAGGTAGGAGGCGCTTGACTACTAAAGATTTTGTGACTTTTCTTATTCTTAATTATCCTCCGCAGTATTTGCCTGGTGACCCAGATAAACAACTGAAAAACCACACGGATTAAGAAGGACGATTGCCAGGATCGAACCCCAACCTCCCGAATACGAGCCTCACGCGTTACCCCGGAGCCATCTCGCTTGGTATCCCTAAAATACAACTTTCGAAGCTGTGAATTTTGTGACAATGGACGCCGAAATACTGCGTTAAACTCTGGAAAGGTACATCGGCTTTAAATGCAGTCATGAGATGCTGAGACATACGCAGTAGTAACGTCCCTGGAAGGCGTTAACTAAACTAAACTACATTGTGAACTTCGATCGAACCATAGACACTAATGTGATTCAAAGTTACCTGTTAAATGTTCTACCTCTCGCTTTAGGACCTGCCAGTGGAAAAACTTCTTGCGATATTGAACGGTATTGAACTCGTTACTCTCGGATCCAGAGCAACAATGTAACAGAGCTTCTTTATGCAGCACGTGCGTACCAAGTTTTATAGAAATCGATAAAGCTATTCAAAAGCCGAAAGGGCAAACAATGCGCGCGCACAAAGCCAAACACTGATATCCCAATATGACAGTGTGCGTTATCTTTGTAATTAGTTCACGGCAGAACACACTAAACATAGCAGCCTGCGTGCTTAAGTAAATATCAGATCCAAAATTATGGTGTACATGCCCCAAGAGGACAGCTATGAAAATGGACATTTTAAGGAGAAAATTATATAGGTAGTGTAGTGTTAAATAATTACACTTATATTCATGCTTTTTCTAATAGCAGATGTTCTACAGTAAACTATTTCCATTTGGATTATCTTTACGCTGAATAACAGCCCTTTCTTTCATTTTGAAAATTGTGAAATATTTGAACTTCTGCAATAAATGTCTTGTAAGAGAACCCATATTTTCGTTTATATTACAGTCGATAATTTGGAACAAAACTACTCACAAAGCTATAAAGAAAAGTGCATACATATCAACGAGACCTGTTTTTAAAGTAAGTACCGTTTAAATATTTTGCCTCTGCAGCGCTGCAGCCACGATTTTGAGCTTCCTCGATCACTTGCTGCATCCAGCTTAGCTGTGAGCGATCGTCACCTTGTGTTTTCCCATTATTAGAGTGTTTGTGAATGTTCAAAACAAGCGAGCTACCCACCGACTGTGAAGTCAGATCAGTGATGTGTTTTTTGTATACCAGAAGTCTTAAGCCAACAGACATTCAATCAAGAGTTGTGTAAGGCTTAAGAACAATCAATGACAATACCGGCCACACACAGTCAAATAAATTCAAGATCTGATTACATTATTTGGTTTAGAAATAATTTCACCATCCTCCACTCGGTGCAACTCCACACCAAGTGATTTTCATATGATCCTTCATTTGAAGAAACTCCTTAGTGGAAAACATTTAAACAATGATTATGATGGTGATGATGAGATGATGGGTATGACTATGATGATGATTTGCTCTTTGAGTAAATTTTATGATTACTCCGTTCTGTTTTCTCTGTTTGCTCGATCTGTTTGTTTATTTTCCTCCGGTCGAGCAACATGAATAGAGAAAAGAATAGCATTTCTAGGAATAGTTTGTATGTACAACAGTGGTTTGAAAAAGTCATGAGTGCAATACAACAGACTTTGTTACTGTGCAGAATTCACAGCACAAAATAGATGTATCACTAAATAATTTTTTGAAAATATAAGTAGCTTTGTCCATATAGCAGTAAAATATGCAGATATCAATTGCACGAAACACTAAAATGTTATATTTTGTCAATTTCCCCATTTAATCTCTCCTTAATTCAGTACTCTTTACTTTTGTTCATTACTCCCATTAGTACCTAGGGTATTTTCCACTACACTGTCATGTTATCGGCAATCTGAATGGAAATGTGTGGAATATCCTTAGTTTTAAATAGTCAAGCAATCCTAAAACATCAGTATGGAGTGTTTAAACATTTTTATTCAGGTCCATCTCTGTTGCTACCCTTGTTGCAGCCCAGAATATTCTACGGCTGAACTCTTGCTTTATTCGCCTGATTGATTTTTGATTGACTCAGTCTTTTGGTTCACTGGGCTTCAGCGCATACAAAAGAGAATCTAAGCTCCGTGCTGTAAACTGTACAAGCGGACAGGTTAATTTTTTTATCAAACGCCAAAACATGTTTCGGTGCTATTTTTACCTGTTTAATAGTGGATATTAGATTCAAGCGTATTACCTCATTTTCCGTTCATTACAGCTACTGTAATTAGAGTTACAATTTTAATTGATAATCCGATTGAGATGAGTTCTGCTCGATTGGAGAGAAGTATCTGCTGGTTTCGAATCAGACTATTTTGTGCCAGTGATGTTTATATATACATTGAACTATTTTTCTCTGGTATGCGAATGTAATATCCATCGACTCTGTATTCTGATCGTTTGTTAAATTAACAGAGCTCAGATTACCAAGATGCCTTAAGCCTAATCCAATGTGCACACCATTGCCCACAAATAAGAGATAAATACGTAATGGCTGCCGTGAACATGTTTAATACCGGTATGGAAACATTTGCCAGCAACCTTCTTTTTGTTAAATTAATGTGTCACGTGGTACATCGCTACTTTCTCTCTCCATTACATATGTATATACATATATGCATAAACCCATGATTATTCACATAAGTATTTTGATAAAAGTTATTCTTCTATCTATATTATGTATGTTATTCAATACCTTTATTTAAAACTAGATAATAAGTGTTGTTTACTACAATACGCGGAAACAACATTCAAAGGACTGGCAGAGGACGTGCTCTTGAGGTAGAAAGGAAAACCAGTATTGCAGAATCTCTTCAAGTCTGTCTTGTAACTTGTTATACCAGGGAAAACATAAACATCCAACATGGTATACCTCGGAAATAGCTAATGCTGCATGAACTAACTTTTCCATGGCAAATTGTGTTTTATATTGAGCTCTACGTTTGTGCTGGTATACGCTTTCTCTTGTTTCTTTTGATTTCTAAGCTATAAAAATTATACATTCAATTAGATCCAAAAATAGGCTTATCACAGAAAATTCAAGAAGTACGTTTACTTTGTCATAACACCATATATAATATATTATATTTAAGTCAAAAAACGATCAACATTGTTTGAAAGCACTAAAATCGAACGAAATTTTCCAACTAAATTGTACTTGTGGTGGGATAATTTTCTTGCAATTTTTATTTGGCAAGCTTGAGCACTAACTCAACAATAATGAGTAATATGTATCAGTCTTTTCGTTTTGGGTTATGTTATTCATACAGTCACTGACATACACGTACACACACGCACAATACACAAATTCTCTAAGACTTTCTTTCTAAAAATGACCTTTTTGAATTCGATGGGCCTCAAAAAGGTATTTCCTGTGAAAGCTCCAAATGGAAATTATAGATACAATTCAGTCCTTTCTCTAGCTACTATTAATACTGTGGCAAAACAACAAAGTGACAAAGTCTAATCCTTGTTTTTCTTCCAAAAGTGAATGCACAGCGACACGGTCCTCTTTTACCGATGTTAACACAATCTTCAGGCTTTCGTGATACAAGTCACAACTGTATTTCTCCTGGTAACCTTGATTCATTCCTTTCTATCTTTCTTCACTTTCTCTGTCTCTCAAGAATCTGACTTTGATGATACAATCACTCAAAATTCATTACCTCCTTCGATATCTTCCTCCACGATGCGCCGGTTCTCTTATGTACACACTCAGCTGACGCACGCACGCGCGCGCGCGCGCACGCACACACACACACACACACACACACACACACACACACACACACACACACACTAAAAGCTGAACTAAACTGACTCCCGCCACCTTACCTCCTTATGGTGATGTAGCATGGCAATGTCTCGAACTTCTGTAAACACGCCGACCGCCGGACACTTCTGGAATGATCTAGAAAACCTTTTTTGGTCTGTCGCTCTGATTGCATCACATTTCACAGCAATCGCGCGAGATATATTGACCTTGAGCGCCTTTTATACAAGCAGTGCCAGTGGGGGTGGGACAGTCCGAGCCCGACCGTCCTTTGTTGTACGGTGTCACAATGCGAATAGTATTAATAATCGTGCATATACCTATGCTACATTTCGGAAGGAAAACAAGTTAAAGCAGGTTCCTTCACACGCTTAGTAGCTTGGACGCTACCACCATGGTAAGAAGGCAAACGCAATATTAAGTCCATTTTTCACATTCCATTTTGTATTATCAGTATTGTTGCGGTGTTAGGAGAATAGGAAAGGAGAAATAGGGAGGGTGCTTGGCACTGAAGCGAGACTTCTTGTACATATGCCCCCAGGGAGGCACCCCATGAAGGAAGGATGAGGTGACCAGAGACACCGGGTGGCCAGTTCCAGGTTAACGGCACAGAGGAATACTTTCGCATTCCATTACAGTCTTAAAAATATGAACCTTCTGGTTACAGACCAATAGGAAGACCAGTAAAATGATGCGAAGAAATATGAGGCCGGAACAGGAGAAGTCTCTTAAACCATAAAGAGATGATGATGATTGCTAATGATGATGATATTGGCAGAGGTACCTAAGGTTTCTCAAGTGTGACGTCACCTCTAAGTCTTTAGGTCTTCCGGGACCAACTCAGGCGTCTAATGTGCGATACCGCCCACTTATCCACCCGGATACTACAGACGAGGGCCGAAAAGAGTTCCTGTGTGCATATCGTCCTTGCCAAGCTGCACCTAACGCTGACAGTTGCGATCCTGTAAGAACAACGGAATGAAGGATGGACGAAATGGTTAATGAAACGAAATGGAAGCTTAGGAAAGTCGGGGGATGTAATTATCCTTCCCAGCATTCGCTTGGCGACCTGTGGAAACCCCGAAAATACCTATGGTTCAAGAAGATTGAAGATGAGAATCCAGCCCACAACCTCCCGAATGCGAGCCTCACAAGTTACCGCGGAGCCATCTCGATCGGTCTGTTGTGGTTTGTCAAGCTTCTACGAAAAATTATTTCATTTTGATCAATTAATCATACTAGATGAATGACCCTCGATGTCGAATATTTACATGAATATTTATGCTCTGTGTAGCATATGGATGTTGTAGTGAAAGTGTACAACCGTGGTTTTCCGGTTTGTATGTTAAGGCATTATGGAAACTTGGATATACTGTTCAGGTGTTTTATCTTTATAGAAAAGTGGTCTTTCAGCGGTTCTTGATACAAATCAAGTTAGCTCTAATGTGATGCAGAGGAAAATAAATGAAGATATCCCGGGAACGCAGAGCTGTGGTAAGCGGCGCTGTGAAAACAGGAAAATGATGACAGAAAGCATCTCGGCAACGTAATGCACAAAGTTGTATGCATAGCGTTACTTTTATGGTTATCTTCCCTCTCGTTCCCTTCCCGGGGATGAACGTGCTTTGCGCAGCCTCGATTTAGGTTGCATATTTTCTCCCCAGTTCCTTTCTCCTCCCCTCGGAACAAAAGACAATATCCCTGCTTTCCATACGTAATACCGGGACTGATTGTTCCAGCTCTCTGACCTAATAATATTAAGGCCATAGCTGCACAAGATGGTGGAAGGGAGAACTGATTATGGCACACTCGAAACGTGGTCGACATCTTCGATTGGGAATGTCGGATAGCAAATTGTAATGCAAAGCAGGTACAAGGACGGGAGCACTAACCTGGGATACGCAATGAAGGCCTATTACAGTGAAAGAGGGAGGTCCTGTCACACAGCAAACGTGCTGGATACGCCTTCAAGCATCAGGAATTTCCCTCGAGGCTACAGCGATCTTCTGCCTTGTTATTAGATCTGTTCCTCATTACGCCACCTGGATTCATTATATGCAGCGAATATCGATCACTGGCTTTTAAAGCAGTTATTTTCTCTTTGAGGCATTTACGGTTCATTGATTTATAGTTTATTTCGTTAGAACGCATACTAACTACCTAAGGATGACCTGCAGCGAATAGCTAGCTCATTGAGGAGAAAAAAATGCGGTAGCATACATAAACCTTGTTTTGATGAAAACATGTTATATTTTTAAAGTAAAGTGTGTTTTTAGTATATAATTACATTTCAATTACTGTCAAAAGAGATTCTTATTTCTTCATCGCGTTTTTGCACTTCATTTGCTTTTTATTGTTTAGTATACTTACATTTCTTTGTTTTTAATAGGCACTATTGGAATCTAGGCACGATTCATTTTCCATGTTTACCTATCAAACCTGAATTAAACAGTCAGTATTTATTTTCTCTCATTACATTCCATCCAAAAATTAGATATACCATGAGATTTCACCGAAAGTACATGTTTTGACATGTAAGAAACATATCTATATGTGTGTGCGTGTGTAATATGTGTACAATAACTCAAAAATAAAACTCAAAACTAAGGCATAACTCACAAATAAAAACTAAGCTGCTGCTACAGCTTTGTTGTTGAAGCACCTGCCTGCGATACGATACGTCCCGGGTTCGATTCTCAGCTGGGGAGTGGGAAGTTTTCTCTAAGCAACATTATTCTCTATTCTTCCCCAGAATTGGAAGTATGTATTAGGGTGTGAATGAATAAATTTATGTTTTATCCTACAGTAGAACGAATATCTATTCACTGCACGATTTACGTCAGTATCTCCTAAAGTCACTAAAATAAAATAAAATTATAATTGCAAATACACACAAACCTGCAAATATAGATCCGAATGCAGACTTTAATAAAATTAATATTTGGTTAAACTCTGCAGATAATTGAAAAAATACACACAAAACATTCACGCTCAGTTTTAAATAACATTAAAATTATGAAATTAATTAGTCTGAACGCTTTTAATAATAGCAATGTTTTATACACAGAAAGCACATAAAAATAGAGCTAAAAACGAATAACAGCGAAAAATACACATAAGTTAATTATCGGAAAATACATAATGTCCAGTGCGTGTTTTCCGAATTATTGTTCATTAAAATATTATGAACTGTTAATTAATTATACAATTAGCACTTTTTCATACAGTGATTACTTAAACATAGTTAAATAAAATTAGTTTTAAAAGTTCTTTATAATTCATATTTTTCAGTAAATTTATATGCATTGATTGGCTGCTTCAATACCGTATAATAATGCATTTTACAAACTAAATTACTGTGTATCCCAGATATTCCTTGTCTATGTGTACATGAAATGTCTGATAAAAATTACTAAAAAGCTAATTTCTAATTTTATTAATATGAATTTGCTTTAAACTAGCGTTTAAGAGCTTTAGAAGATATTTTCTTAAACAGGGGTTTCAAAGTAGAGTTCCTATTAAAATCTTTTTCAAGTATTTAAGACTGTCACAGCATTCAAATAAAATAAACAGGTTTGGCTACTCATTTCAAATTAGTATTCTGAAAGTGTTCCTCAGATAATTGGTCCAAATTATTACGGCTTTTGTTTTTCCGACAAGCCTGAGGCAATGGAGATCAAGTTTTGTGTGTTTCGTGCAGGGAAATTAAACTTTCTTCATCAGGAAAAAAGTGTGGTGAATTCTTTCCTGAAATAAGATACTTTTATTTAAAAATAATTAATACCTATTGTCATATTACTTAAACCAAAGTTTCACTTTGGGGTAGAAAACATCTTGCACATGCTGAACATTTTGTTTGTGTAAGAGATATGCATAAAAACTTAACATATGCGAAGGTAACATTACACTCATTTGTAATTCAGTGTTGTATGCATGCGATGAATTATTAGAGGCAAAGTTTTCGGAAATGACAAGCAGTATGTTTTCTTTACTGCTTACCTAAAGTAGAGGACGAATTGCGTCAGATATCCAGATTTTACCGCAAATGAAGTTTCCGAACATAAAATGTAAAATGCATGAGGGTGTGTATGTGTGTGCGCTTCTCTCTCTCTCTCTCCGCGTGTGTGTGCGTACATGTTTGTATGCAACACATAGGTCAAAAACTAAAAGTGGAAGTAAACTCAGCATGTTTTAAGGATATATAGTGAAGGCGTTTATGAAATTCTTCAAGCTAAACAACCCTTTTATTAGAAAGGGTTTCCCCACCGAAAGATACTTTACAACAGTTTCAGAATTACTTGGAAGGCGGGAGATTATACATATTATCAACACCAAGATACGCCGGGCTGCTCTGTTCGACTTAGGGAAGCTCATATTTCCAGCGACCTTTAGGTCTTCCAACACTACGGTTCCCTTCAGGTTTATATCCTGCAGCTATTTTAGTTATTCTGTTATTTGACATCCGTGTTATGTGATCTGTCCCCCCCCCCCTTTTTTTTTTTTGCGTATAGATATTTTGTTGCTTAAGTTATATATTTTTGTTTGTTTTCTGATTGTCGTTCGAGTAATACTTCTTAAAAACTTCATTTATGCTGTTTCCACCATTATTTTATCCCTTCTGTTTATTCCCAATTTTTGGAACCATATGTCAATATTGGTGCGCCCATCACTTTATAGAACTTCAATATAGTTTCATTTCGAAGTTTATTTTTCAGAGTTCGTTTAAGCGTTCCACATATTCTGAAATGTATGTAATTTTTGTTTTATATCTCTATCATAAAAATGTGATATCAAATCACAAGTCATTAAAATGTTGTACTTGTTCAACTGTTTTATCTTTCATTATTGTGTTTTATCTTATCTGACTTTTTCCTAGAAAAGCCATAGATTTTGTTTTTTGTGTTGAAATATTTAAATTGTAGTTGGTCATTATTTTGTCCAACTGATGTGCTGCTGATTGTAGCGTATTTTCATTTCCAGCAAAGATTTCTTGATCATCAGCAATTAAGACTGTATTCAAGTTAGTAGAATTAACTTTTAAAAGTACTTCTAAGCTGGGATTGCCATTCTTCAGCTGCTGCATCTGTATGTATGTTAAAAAGTGTAGACAACATTGGGTTGCCCTGTATTAATTCCTTTTCATGCTCTGATTTACCTATTTATTAAATCCCAAAAATGTTAAAGCCCATTTCGCCAGAAGGGCATGTTATGGTTATAACTTACACAATGAGTACAGTGATTTTACAAAACTAAAACGTTGCATATGGTTACGAATGTGTGTTATAAATTAAATAAAGTATTTGTAATAACACCTATTTACATTATATCATATTCTTCAAAAAATAGTCTTAGGTGAAGTCTTGGTCTTTCAAATATCGGACAGTCAAATAATACATGATTTGCAGTTTGTATTAATAAATGACAGAATAATAACCACTGTTTGAATTAATATTAAAGCTCATGAAATAATTTCAAAATTTTCAATGGACTAGCATTAATGTTCTTAAAATTAAATTTGGAGTGAGATGCCACGTTTAGCCTGTATAGAACAGTAGGCAAGAAGCTTTAGTCAAGGCACCGTTTGCACTTGTTGCCAAAGGTCATTCCAACAACCGAAGATGGACCTCAAAATCTTATTTTTAATATAAGATATGGAGCAGTTTTTATATGAATAGTGTAAAATAGAAGGTGCTGCTGATTTACTAACATTTCTGCTACCTTTGCACCCAAAATAAACAGAAATGTTTACGTAGTGTTTGATGATATTTCTAATTTGAACATGGCGCCTAAGCATTACAATTATAAAAATCTTCTAGGCCGTTGTTTAATATTTTCATTAAGAACATTGGGGAAGTGAAATTAATTCATGAAATTGTCATTCTAGGTTCAACAAGCCACTCATGCGACATTGTGTAACCAACAAGTTTTAAATAATGGATGGTACTCTATAAAGACCGAATGAATTCTATATTAACTACATCCCGAAAGAGAATGGCACACGACAGCTTTGAATGAGACAATGATTGGAGCATTCTAGAAATTACATAATGCGAGATATGTCGCGTTCAGTTCTAGATAATTAACCTGCTACGCCGACATTATTTGCAAGCCAAATTCAGTCATTATGCAATTACGTTCCACTATTCACACGAGAGTACTGTTGCTGAGTGCTCAGTACAGCTAACTTAGATATAATTAAAGTAAGTCTTGTTTTACAATTTTGTTTATAGTCCGTTTTACATAAAGTACATTGATATTTATATAATTTTCTATAAAGAATTCAACTTTCAATTTAACGGAATAAGATAAAAATGAGCATGGAAAAAATGCCAGATTTGGTGCTTAAGCGTGGTTAATATCCTGCAACGATTAACTGAATTAACGCACATTTTCCCTTTTAAATTTTAGACATGAAATGAAATTGGATCTCTATCTTACTCTTCAAGTAGGTATATTTATTGTGTCACAGGAAACCATGCAGTTTAAAGATATTACTACATTTATCCTCTAAGTTTTAAAATTGTATTGTAAAAATGCCTGTAATAGATTTTCGAGATACTTTTATTTTTTGCAAGCAAATATTTTAAAAAGTGATTAATTGTATAAAACTAAAATATTATACCAGTTATTTGGAATTTGCATGTGAATATACGCTGTTAATTCTTTTAATTAAAATTGTGTTATTTTACCCGTATGTATACTTTACATTTTATTAAAATTTAAACATATAATAAATTTTAACAGAAAAGCTGTAAAAGAACTGGGTTAAAGATTTTGGAAGAGTGTGTTCACATCATGCACAGCTGCACATCATATTTTTAATACTGCGTAAATAAAATAGTAACGTTTGGAAAGCGACTATATTATTAAGTGAATAAACTAAATAAACATAGCGAAAATCATTGGTCAGTAATTACATAAATATAACTAGATGGTTTCAAGATAAAAGTTATTAAGCCGTTTAAGGATTCAACACACGTAACTCGTATTATTTTATGTTTTCGAGGTTAATGTCCTTTAACCTTGCGAATCATATCTGAGAGTGGATGAAAAGTCTAAAATAATTTTAATATTAGCGAAGGTTCCTAGAGCTAAGAGTTATCTGGCATTTGTCTTCTGAATATAAGAGAAAATACCAACAAAGTCTTACATACTAAATCATCCCAACTAATATTCTAAACTGGGACTTCTTTGGTCTAAAACATTTTTCACAATTTGATGGTCTATAAATTCTTTTCACATTGTTCAGAATCAGAAAGAAAACAGCTGTGGAAAACAAACTTGTGGACGATATTATTCATATTAAATAACTGAGAAATTTAATAATAATAATAATAATAATAATAATAATAATAATAATAATAATAATAATAATAATAATAATAGTGCTAATAATAGTACTAATAATAATAGTCATAGTACCAATAATAGTCATAGTACTAATAATAGTAGTACTAATAATAATAATAATAATAATAATAATAATAATAATAATAATAATAATAATAATAATAATAATAATAATAATAATAATAATAATAAATAATAATAATAATAATAATAATAATAATAATAATAATAATAATAATAATAATAATAATAATAATAATAATAATAATAATAATAATAATAATAATAATAATAATAATAATAATAATAATAATAATAATAATAATAATAATAATAATAATAATAATAATAATAATAATAATAATAATAATAATAATAATAATAATAATAAAACAGCAGCACCAATGTTTAAGCTCTAAGGTTTAAATGACAAGAAAGGTAGTTCTGGAATTGTTTATCTTCCCTGAGAATCAGTGATTTTGAATAGAAAGAGAGTAATATGATTTTATTTTAAAGGAATATAGCAAATATATTTCATTGCGTGGTTCATTGACATAATGGTGTTTCATTACTTGTTAATGTGTTTACTTTGTATTATAGATTCAAGTGCTTCTCCATCTAAGGGGCCTCTGCTCTGTGTTTTAAACCCATAAGTTTCGTGCGCCCCGTCCATTTAGCTTAGATAAGTATCGATAAGAAAAGGGGATGATGCTCAGTTGGGGTGGTAAAAAATATTTTACGTAGGAAAGTCTTCGCTAAAAGAAAAGTTTTGAATCAGGAAAGTTGTACCAAACTTTTTTTAATACTTGGAGCAGTTTCTTTGGAGTGGTGGATATCCCATACGTATCCCTGTAGCGTTCTTATAGTTAAAACAAAATTGATCATAAAAATAATTTCTTTGCGGAGAGCTAAAGTAATTTTTTCCGTCCCCAGATAAAAACGAACGCATTTCTGCGAGCGATGCGAATTTTAAAGTAAACTCAACGAAGAAACCATTACAGCATAAACTTAGGGCTTAACTTGAAGCGTTATGTTTAATTTCCATATATTAAAATACAATTTTATTTTGATAATATTCATATCAAGCTAAAACTTATTCGGTAACCAAAGCTTTTATAAAACCTTTATTGCGTTCAGCTCATGGGAGTTCAACAACATAAACCTGAATCAAAGAATAAAAAAGAAAGCAAAATACATGGAGTGATTATTATCACATACAGAATTCAAAGCGTCTGCATTATAAAGCACGTGTCATCTCCTCTCTTTAAAGTTAGCACTTAAAGTAATGGGCTGTCAGATGGAGTAATGCATTTATAATATTATTGTTTATTAATATTTCATTTGAAATATTTGCTTTCTATTCTTTATGCTGACATCTTTATTACAAATAGGTTTGGGATCTACATCACATACTTATTCTAATTTCTCACTGAGGTAACACGTGAGACTCGCGTTCGGAGGGCCATAGCTTCGATTCCCGCGGTCGACCTTGGTTTTTTCATGTCTTTAGGCAAATGCGGGTGATACGTCCTCGGATTTCTCGTCCCTCCAATTTATTTCACTTTCATTTCAATTCGGTATTTCAGGGTCGGAGGTGTTGGCGTTGGGCAGTTTGGCGCTGCTGTGTGGGAACTTAGAGAACTGTAGCTACTGTTCTCGGCGGAGGATGGCCGCGCCGTAGAGGAGTGGTTATATCATTTGTCTTTTATCAAAGCGGCCCGGGTTCAGTCCCTGGCAACCGCATGTGGGATTCGTGTTGGACAAAGAGGTACTGGGACGGGTTTCCTCCGGGTTCTCCAGTTTTCCCCGCCATCTCATTCTTCCGGGGCTCTATCTTCATTCCATGTATCATCAGTGTCACCACCTGCGGTGCCGTATGTAGGAAAAGCGGGCGTTAAACACTACAAACTAGTGTTGCAGTTGCTGACCGGTGGCTGCTTGGCGGATCCTGGTATCAAGATATTTAATTTCTATCACACGTTAGGACCCTCACGTTGGCTTGTGCTACTCGCTCGGCTTCCAGTACGCCCGTAGATCGCTCTCACTCCATCCCTTCCTCCCGGGGTCCGGTATACAGTAACCCAACAGTTGGCTGAATGTGGGATTCCCTCCGAAAATATTGTACCTCTTCCTCTCTGATTACTTCATGAATACTAAATGATTATACAGACACAATGAGTAACTTTTCTTCCTGGCAGAAATTAATAAAGTAATTCCATTCTAGTAACGAAAGTGAGGGCTTATACGCTGACGGATCCAGAATTATTCAGTTTTATGTAGTAGCACAAGTAGCATGTGATATTTTATCTCGATAGTGACGAGATTTGCTTCAAACCTTCAGTTGCAATTACGTACTGTAGCTTTTGCTCCCAGAGTTCTTTAAAGTTTCAACACATGGCCGATTAAATACCCAGAGCACACGCTGTATTTACTTTCCATCCCTATTCTCGATTTTGCGCATTGAAATATTCGGTAATAATCTTCAACTCAAGTAATTATCTACAAAATAATAGATATTTTATACTGGCATATTTAGGATAGTTCTGGGTAGTTTAACGTTGTTAATTAAGGCTGTCAGTTTAACGGATAGACTCATCTATATTAGTAGATCTTAATAATAAACCTATGTTTTATAATATGTTAGTAATGAAACTGGTATTTGTAGATAACGTTTTCGTGTTTTTCTGTCACAGATAACTTGGTTACGCACACATTTCTCTTTCCTTTTGTATACAATGTCAACATGAATAGTACATGAGGAGTAATTATTTCTAGGTTCCTAAACAAGTTCTTGCAAAATGTCTGCTGTGTACCACAAATTATTACTTTTTCCTTTGTCTAGGCTATACTTGAGTCTTAAAAATACTAAGGCTTTTTGTAATTGTGAGGCATGGGTACTTTTATACGATTGTTCCAAAAAATGAGACCATTATTTCCTAAACTTGCATGAATCTTTAAGTTGGATGCCATCATTGGAACATCTTTGGTGACGCATGGAAATGCTCTAAGCTTGCTCATTACTAACCAGCAGTATTTTTGCATTCGAAGGGAAACAAATACAAGGATTGCCAGATTTGGTTTAATTAAATCTAACAACACCAACGATCTCCTGCGGATGATTCTGTCCCTGGATCCTCCATGGCTAACTATTTGTGG
The DNA here is from genome assembly GCA_030765045.1 of Tenodera sinensis. Taxonomy (NCBI): domain Eukaryota; kingdom Metazoa; phylum Arthropoda; class Insecta; order Mantodea; family Mantidae; genus Tenodera; species Tenodera sinensis. Next base: position 95,804,631 of record CM060966.1, on the reverse strand, counting down.
ATAACTAAATTACTATGTGTAATACTTTCTACAACGATAAAAAGCATGAATGCTGTTGAAGCATACTTATATTTCACTCAGAAGCTACCTTTCTGAGATTAATCATATTTTAAAACCAATTTAGGGTAATATGGCCCTTAAAACTGCATTACTATTAAATCAAGTTGTACGGTAAGGTTGCGTAATTCTGAGATAGTTTTGAATGAGTCTTGTGCAATGGTGATAAATGGACATAGGTCATTTAATTAATAATTCAAGAACACAATAGAAGTTCTAGAGCATGTTTTACCTGTTTGGGAATGGAAGTGTTGCATAAATATACTAAAATTTAGAAATAAATTTTGTAACGATGGCCCTTAAATGCGATGGCCCTACCAAAATTCGTGATAGTGGTATCCTAATTCATTGAATGTTCTCCTAATTCTCTGATATCAAAAACAATGACGACGTAGTGCATTGATTCTCTTAATCTTCATCTACGTTACAAAACACAAACCGTTAGTAGCATTATTGCCTTTATAAGTTACCTCCAATTAATTGTTTCAATTTAATTGATTTTTTGGGGGAAGGGAGTTCAATGCTCACAAAATCTCGATAGTTTCAGCAGTATTCATTGAACAACATATTCCATAGCAATTTCCGTTCCCAGCAACTGCTGAAAAAGGAATGTAGAAAGGTTCAGCTATCTGTTGGATACTTTAGAACTCTCACTATTGCAGAATAAAACCATGGCAGGAAATTAAACTTTGTATCAGGTATTAGGAGTGTCACGGAATTAGCCATCTTTACGCTACTTAGGAATAATTTGAAAATTCTTAATTCTGTATTACGAACTAATGTACTTTATTATCATATATCGTAGTGTATACCAACTGTCACATCCAATCGAACATGTAAAGTAATATTATAAATAAAAGACTAACGCAAAAGTACATTTTGAGCTGTTATTAATGTGTTTAAAACATTAGTTCTTTGAGGTTGTCCGTTGATCAAAGATAACCATGACTGTATGTAGCGACCAGCGTTTATCCTGAATGTTCCTTTTACCTCTTTCATACTTGAACCTTTAATTTAAAACATTGTCCTTTGTGAACCTGTAGTATTTGTAAAACTATTCAATGTCGTAAAATCCTAATGAACTGTTATTATTTCCAAATGTTTTATTTATCATGTCTGATCCTGGAGCAATTCGAGTTCATATCAAAACCTTGTGGCGAACAGAGAACGTTAAGAAAGGTTAGGGGTGGTTGACGATACTTGTGCAGACTGCAAAGATTAAAAGGACAATGCAAGGGGATCTTGCTTCCTCATTCATGTACGTAAGGGTTTAAGTTATACCTGTAATAAAGCAACAGCACCAGTTTTGGATTCAATTCTCAAGCCTGAAAGAGGATTTCCTCACAATTTTGTCCAAACCGGTTATAATTCACACAGTCTCCTCTCCAATTGCAGCTATTATGGTAGGTCAGAGCGGTATGAACTGGTGGTGATCATAACAACGCACTTGCTGACGCATCTGACAAATCCCTACTCCTTGACCTCCAAGTACTGTTGGCTATAAATATTTCTACTGGTCAATATCCACCTCTAATGTCTGAGAAAGCTTATAGTGTAGCTGCTTCTTAAATTCTTGCAGTTAAGTATGACTACAGGTATAGATTAAGGCGCTAAATTGGCACAACGAATGTTACAATTAAAACTGCAGCTATATTGCCTTTATTCCGTTTCCTTTTTAGGAAACAGATTATTTTATTGGAATCCAACATTGGTTGCAACATATCCGACAAAAGTTTTAGCTTTCTTGATCGACTTTCCTAAGATTAACTTTGATAAAAAGTAAAGCATGTTCTATTACTTTCGCAAGATTAGTTGGTGGCTACCTTTGTTGTCCATATTAAACTAGCTTTGGAAATCAAGAGAAAAGTTAAGTCATTGTTGTCCTTTAGCTATCAGCAAAAGCACTGATGGGAACTAAGTAGCTTCCTTGATATGACCAAGTTTGCAAGAACGAATTGTCAAAGAGATTCATGTATATGTTCTATTATTTTACTGACATATCATGTCTCTGTTATTCTGATGCATAAATTAAATAGAATAAATCGTCAGGTAAATTAGGTCTCTAATCGTGAAATGTAGTTTGAATTGTTCTTGACTTAAACTAAAATTTCAGAACTGAGTTACAATGGTGAAAATAAAATCCAGTTCATATTTGCGACTTCATGTGTGGCAATACGCGTGCGTATGCTTAATTTTTTATCAATGTGATGAAAATAAAACGAACATTATTTTCGAAAGAAGTAGCTCAGCATCAAAAGCTCACGAAATTGTTTACTGATAAGGCGACACTTCGTGGCTCGTTACTCAATGAAATCCAAATCTCTTTTCTTTACCATGTTTTAATTATGTTTTATTTGGATCTATTTAGGCGTAGACCTTCCTTGTTAATCTGTGAAGCCAAAAAGAATCGTTGTAGTTGTACATATAATATGCATATTTATAAGAAGTGTTTTTTTAATTATTTATTTCAGCTCGCACAACTACACGGTTATGATGCACCATATCAAATATATAATAGGTACATTAAATATGTGTACACGATATTAAAAACAGGAATGTTCAGTTCCACAGAAATGGCGATGATTACCAATAATTAATTTGAACCATGTAAAAGCTATATAAGTTATGTGTACAATAGGTCATACAATTAAATGCTTAGTTCTTCTTAACTGAGTTTCTATTCAGATGTTTTCTCTCGTGAAAGTAAGTAGGAATGTATTAACTTTGTAGATACGTAGGTGCAATTTTAAATTTTGTCAATTTAACCTGGTCTTTTCTCTCCAATTGGTGTCGAGTAGTTTTGGTAGACCCACTTTGTTATGACTGCGTGAAGTTTACTGGGTATATCAATGAGCAATGATATGCTACTATGAGACTCGTTACATATATTGTTTTATAAGGGTCTTACTTACGAATGTATGCCTCGTAACGTATTACTGCTAGATAAATGACTTTTTGTGAATGCTCACATATCTCGAAGCTGTGCCATTAATAAATAGCAATAATAGTAATACTTTTTTTTTTTAAAAAAAACTTGCAAATTAACCTAAGGTGACGCCATGATCCACTGGTTAGACCGCTCGTCACTCACCTAGGCGGACCGGTATTCGACTCCAGGGGACCATATGTGAAGGACAAAGCGGCGTATGACCGGATTTCCTCCGGTTTTCCCACCATTCATTTTACCAATTGCTTCATAATCACCTTTACTGTTATTCATTTCATCTCATCCCCTTCTTCACTCTCATACGAGGTGGTGGGCTGATAATTCATCCTGAATACTCTTCTTCGATAGACATCTGATCCCAGGCGACGACCTGCAACTCCTGGAGAGGGGGGTGGTATAAGTCCTGCCTGCAAGGACTTCATTAGAGGAAGAAGAATTAAAATAAATCTGAATGAGACTTCAGCAAAAGTAGGCGTCTTTATGCTTCTGTGTTGTGCAGCTATTGTTTTAGCTGAACTACAGCAGTTCAACGTTTATTTTAGAACTTTACTATTTCACTCGGTACGAATCCGTGCAGAAAATGAGTGACGTCGTTTCCTGCAGCACGTCACAGTCTATTTGAGCCTTTCACTGATTAGTCTTCAAGGCTACGGCGCAGATAAAACAGAAGGAAGAACCCCACTAATTAATTTTATGCCTTACCTTGGCTCGGAGCAAGTTTCTGGAGTGTGGAAATTACGCGGCTGAGGAGCATCAAAGAGATGATGAGGGGGTGGGAGGGGACAGACAAGCGTTGGGGAGGGCTAAAAGGGGAGGCTAGGCGCATATTACGCAGCTGCCAGTGAAGGTGCCAAGTAAACCGACCGACCCCTCTTCGTTTTTGTACCGGTATATGTGACCAGGAGGCAGGAGGTGTGCAAAGAGCATGTTAACCTCTCTTTTGTCACCGAGCCGAACTTCTACTTCCCCTCGGTTGATCGTCCCTTTCTCTTCACGCACTCAACTTGCCTTTTCAAAAAAAGAATAAAAAAGAGAAATAAAGGTTACTACCTACTCGAGTGGGGGCAGGCCCGGAGTCGTACCCGGCAATTTGGAGGTGGCGGGGACAGCGTTCACAACGTCCATAAGAGATATTATATATAACTTACTACCTACAGGCAAGAAAGATGAAAATGTAGTCAGAACTTGATGTTTTCACCCAATTATCTGCTCTCATTCATTTGATCGCCTTGAGCCAACAAAAGCATTTAACGTGTTCTCTTTCTACATCTACTGTAGAGGACTAAAACACCCGTAGTAATTTACATATATATCAACATTTAATATTTCTAACACAATTTACCGACTTGAAATCTATCAAAATTAGTTGTATACTATCCCTTTAATTAAGCACATTCCGAAAGCATGCAGACAGAAATAAAATATTGATTTTTGCGAGAGTTTTCTCCCAGTGGGGAAAACATATCGAGTTAAGGTTATCAGAAACTCTCTTTGGAATACTGTTTCCCGGAGTACACTAAAGAGAATAAAAATGATTGCATTCGGAACACATTTTATGAGCACATCGGTACAAATACCTGAAGAGCAAAACTACTCCTAAAAATAAGTGCTTGTGAAATATTTTAGCTACTTAGAATGTGATATTTCTTATGAATATGATAGAGATTTAAAACAAAAAGGTATATATATTTCCAAACCTATGTGGCACTATAGAACGAACATCGAAAAAAAAAAAAACAACAAAAAAAAAAAAAAAAAAAAAAAAAAAAAAGGAAGAGATACCATATTAAAATTTTATAAAACTGTGACAGTCCCGTTACTAGACGTTGAATAGGAATGACAAAAGGATAATTGAATCGGCTAAAATGAAAATTTTGAGGTACATAGCTGTTTGTAGTCAGATCATATTAGAAGTGAAGCAATAAGAGAGAAACTAAAAATATTTAATTTAAACAACAAAATCAACGAGTATAAAATGAAATGGCAAGACCATATCTCTCGCATGCCAGAAGAAAAACTTACCAAACAGGCCTTGCAGTAGAAACCAGTTGGTAGCAGAGAAGTTAGAAGACCACGGAGACGTTGGGAAGATCCCTTCTAAGCCAAAATAGGCCTATCTGGTCCTTCTTGATGATGATGATGATGACGATGATGATGATGGTGACAAGGGAATAAACTACTTTACTTTATACTGGGATACTGGAAATTAATTTTAAGGAAAGAACATCTTAAAGTGAACAGTTAATGCCGAACTCTTAGAAGGGTCAACATGTGAGCTACCCTAATTTTTTATCGATCACTATTATCTTAACACATGTACATATATTTTCTGCAAACTTATATATAATTTGAGCTCTGCGTATGAATAAAGATTCACGAAATTTTACGAAAGGAGATAGCTGTTTCACTAACAGGAAGTAGTATTTAATGCCCATCCCTAATGCATATGCCGGCGGTGAATACTGATCGTGTAAGGAATTAAATGATTATTGGGAAAAGATAATTTGGAGGCACCTTCCAGGCATAAGTTTAATCTACTTCCATGACATTTCAGTTATAAGGACTGAGAAAATGCTGGAAGGATGGTTCTGCTAGAGGTTTGAACAGCGAACCCCCCGTTTACGAGTTCTTGAACGACCTCGGCCACCCGTGGTGGTCTGAGACAAGATGGTGCAATAAACCAGAGGACAACGTTGGATCTTGTAGTTAAATGCTTTATGCGTTTCACTTTATTGCTGATGTCGAAACAAAACCATTCATTTTGGATTTTAGGCACCCAAAGTCTACTATAACAATTCAGTTCACAGAGCCACACAGTGTGATTATTGAACTTTTAAGAGCGTGTAAATACTAAATGTAGTATTGAACATAATCATAAGCGTGAACCACCTGTACATGCTACAAGACAGATTTCACTACGTCACATTTATATATTGCAAGACTAGTCTCATGCAACAAGCCGATATTACTTTACTTTTGAATTTACAAGATTAGGAAGAAATGTAATCAAAGCGAATTTGTTATAGGTATTAAAGTGGAGTAGGTATTGGTCATATTTATATCGTATCGTGTTTTTACAATATGAATTATTACATTTTAATAATAACAATGATAATAATAATAACAATAACAATAACAATAATAACAATAATAATAACAATAATGACAATAACAATAATAACAATAACAACAATGACAATAACAATAATAACAATAACAATAACAGTAATAATAATAACAATAATAATAATAGTAATAATAATAACAATAATAATAACAATAATAATACTAATAATAATACTAATAATAATACTAATAATAATACTAATAATAATACTAATAATAATACTAATAATAATAATAATAATAATAATAATAATAATAATAATAATAATAATAATAATAATAATAATAATAATAACAATAATGACGATGACGATGACGATGTATCCTTTCATACAGCAAAGTGTAATCAGACTTAGCGTGCTGAATAAATGCACCCTATATCTGTTCTGGTCACGGAAGACAAACAAATGGAGCAGATGTGGGTTCCATATGGTATATACATTAATGAGAGTTTACAGAATTATAGCATGTACACACACTTGGCTCCTTTCGACTCTCCTTGTCTTCCATCAACTCTAAAATTTAATTTTGTACTTTATATATGTACTATATATATTACAAAAAATAAATGCGACCATCATTGAAGTGCAAAGTCAGAAATATTTGAAATCTAAAGGAAGAGCTTGCAAGAACAATTATGGGACTCAAAATAGACCATCATCTAATTCCTTTTGTATTAACCGATGTTCCAAGATGTTATTAATTTTAAATGACGTTATTAATAAACAAATACAAGTTATAAAGCATTAATGTATGTATTGGAGAGCAGCGCAGTTAAAAGAGAAAAGTCGCAGAAATACATATCTCATACTTAAACTTAGGTATCTTCTGAGGATGCAAGAAGAATAGTGTTACTGAATTCATCTCCCAAAATCTATTTTCCAGGCTACATCCTTTGCATAAAATAATGAGCTAGGAAAATTTTTTACTTTATGGTCGTTCACATGTTATGGACGCGTAAACGGTACCTCAGTTTACGAAATCACTAGGAGATGTCGCTGGTTAACTTGCTTCTTTGTTCGTCTTATTAGTCTGTTTTCCAGACTTGTTTATCTTTGTCTGTGTGTCTCTTGTTCGGTTGTTTGAGCGCCAAAAGTAAATAGACATTAAAGAGGAGGAAGAAAACAGTCATCATGAACTTAAGATAGAACTTACACCGAAATATAAAAGCATAACCTTAAAAAATAGTCACAAATACCACGTGAATGTGTCACATTTAACGCCAGAACAGTTTCCGTAACAGACACTGTAAATCTTCTGTCGTCGGAAATAAAAATCTGGGGTCATTAGGTAGAATAATCCTTCCTTATTTTTGCTTTGTGTAAAGCAGCAGATTGTGTGTGTTATTTTCCCCTCTTTGTCTTAGGCCTGTAAAAAACTTTGCGTTATGAACCTTAGTTTAATTTTTTCCCTTCCATTTTCCTGTCTTTGTTTTCAAAGCAGAAAATAAGGCCTGCTTGGAAAAACAGTTGAACGACAGCGTCATGGATATTCAGCCTGCAGGACCAAAAGCATCTGCTGTCGTCATTTCAGTAACAGTTTTAATAACAAGGAAAAAGTGAAACAAAAGCATAAACAGATGCGCAGTTCTCATATAAAAACGGAAATTCAAAACGCCCTCACCCGTGAAATGTTTTTGAAACTGATCGGAACGGAGATGCAAAGACAACCTATTATTTTGAGTGTGTTTATCAGAGAATGTATATCCATATATAGGGAAATTAAAAAAGGAAAAAAAGCAGTAGTTGGATAGCAATAACAGCATCTACCTACTTCGCACAAAATATTTGGCTGTGAGGGATAGCATTATTTCATTTTGCTTGCAAGTGACTTGAGCAACCATTTCAAATAGGCTGTTAGTGTATCCAATATTGGATAATTTTCTCACTATGACCTCCTAGTAAATTCCATGCTATCATCCTTATCTTGTAAGTAAATTAGTAACAGTTATTGTGATACACCCTATATAACTTCGAATACTAAAGAATATGCGAACAGTTACAAGCAAGACAAATGTAGAGCTTTAGCAGAGGTAGATTATGCATAGAAATTCTATAGTAACCTCATATAGGTATTGCTCATTGGAATATTTCCTTATGTTAAGAAGGAAATAATATCTTAAAATGCTAAGTGTTCGATCTTTGGCTTTCATGATCTGATATGTGGAAATTATAAAATTACGAGCGACTGCAACGCTAACCATTGGCCGAGAACAGCACTTGCAATTCTCAAAGTCCCCACACAGCAGCGCCAAAATCGTTCATCGCCAGTACTTCTGACCCTGAAAGACCGTATTGAAATGAAGGTGAAATGAAATGAAGGGAAAGGAAATTCGGGGAATGTAATTATCCTTCCGAACATTTGCATGGTGACTTGGGAAGATACCCGGGGGGGGGGGGGGGGGGGAGGGGGGGGGGAGGGGGGGGGGAACTCATGATCAGGAAGGTTGGTCATGGGAATCGAACACACGTCTTCCCGAATGCAAGCCTCACACGTTATCGCGGAGCCAAACAAGTGGATTTTAAACAGTGGAATGTTGCCTCAATAGAGCTTATTATAGCGGTATTTTGCAAACTGAAGCTATAAACGGTGGATATTAACGACTTTCGAACATCGTGAGTTGCTACCCCTCAGAGTTATTGTAAAACTTTAGGTGAAGGTGCCGAGAAAACATAAGTACTGTATAGAACTTGGACGTTCAATAATTTTGCTTCTCTCAGAAATTTTAGCAGAAGCCTCAAGGCTTAAGAGCAGCATTGCGCTGCACGAGTAAGTACATGAGGACCCAATACAATGTTTGGGTGTAGCCCGATCTTGCCATCACCTTTCTTTTCTTCTCGGCTTTGAAACTGTTTTCATCTCGTAAGTTATTTTTCCCCTCCCTGTCTCATTTCCTTTCAGGTCTATAAAGTTCCTTGTTGCTTGGTGTGGTATTCTTTTGCGAGCATTCTTCGGTATGCCATTTCCAGTTCCTTTGATACCTCATCTATTATGCATTATGCTTTCAGCTCCACCGCTAAGAACATGGGCCTAAAAAATCTCATTTGTACAGCTTTTTATAAGAAACATTTTAAATAAGCCATAGGCAGAATCTTACCCAGGCTTTCTTTTAGTACATTATCTGGCTAAAATTTCGTTTGTAATTTCATCGAAATACTCGCCCTTTCAGTGCTTTGATACAGGCGCCATGTATTTTTAGCACATAATGACAGCCAATTTGTGTCTTGACATCTCGAAGTGGTTTTTGTAGCGATGCCTTTGAGTGGTTTGGGAGGATGAAGGCCGAACGAAATTGCTGTTGAAATAAAATGAGGAGAAGACTCGAGAATTTCCGAGTATAAGAAAAGCTGAAGAGAGAGGACAAATTCAAGGCTGATATAAACAGGGTTTAAAACCATTGGCGATAATCCTTAAAATTTGGATGCGTCGATTCTCTAGAGCATTTTTTTTTATTAATTACATGAAGTAAATGTTTTTCAGAACTCGGATGCAGAAGCTTAAGTGGCGGTTGTCTAAGCACGTGCTGGTTTGAAAGCTTCAATAAATAATACACTTGTTATTTAGAATATTTTAGGATTCCAGGCTGAGATTTTCAAGAAATTCCAACCGATATAAACGAACTTTTACATTGAAAGTCTCTTTTACGTTATTATTTATTTGTGCCAACAAACTTACTGTTGGTGTTTTTAAACACACAAGTCGTGTGTTGGCAAAGTTTGAGAGGTAGAACTGGAACTTAAAAATTCAATGCCACAACTGGGATTTGAACCTCAGACCTTCCGCTTACCGGGCGGCTGCTCTAACCACTGAGCCAGAATGGCATAAAATTCTCAAACCAGTTCGTATTTCTCCTGGTAAACCACAAAGGTAGTCTCTTTTACGTTCTAAGAAGATTATTTTGCTTAAGATACCTTCCGTTTGAACACAAAGGCAAGACACATTACATTGTCAATGTCTGTGAAATTGCGCTCTTTTTCGTTGTATAGCTTACATGTATAACTTCACCGTAAGAAATCAACTAAGGTTTACTGTAGAACAAATCCACAGACCATTAAATACACTTTATATCAAATAGTCGCTTTTGGTGTCACATTTCTTTGCGAAATAAGCTACACATATTTGTTTGTTGAAGGTTCTTTTGGTGCGACATATTTGAAGCACATTTAAAAATCTGATGTGTTGCACTCATGACTTTCTCTACTCTTGTGCTAACCATTCTTGCAAACTCTTATTCCTCTGTTTTCCTTATGTTAACGACAGTAATTTCAGCACATTGAAAGAATAAATGTAAATAGAATCACTAAACAACTACTACAGTACCTAAAAGTAACTTAGGACAACCTAAAATGGTGCCAGCAAATTGTAAAGAAATTCGGACAAACACGTCTTTCAATCGGATCCCTCATTAGCAATTCTCAGGAATCGCTTTGCTCCTGAAGTCTTACGTCACACAGGTTCTGCTAGGTCACACGTCATCCATTTGACTTACTTGACTTTAGTATACTATGAAGGTTATTATTGCTACAAATATGCTTTATAACCTAGGCCCTAGCCTTCAAGTGATAGCAGGACAAACCAGAAACAAAAGCGAAAAGGAAGAACAGACAACAAGATGGAGGATTAATTTTTGACGCTACAGTACGATTTTTGAAGGGAAAAAAAAAAAAAAAAGGTAGACCAAATTAAGGAGGTTAATGAGGTTGAAAAGCCTATGCTATTAACCTTACATTCCTTATTTAGGACACAGTACCAAATTTCAAATTGGAGCGTGATTGGTCTAATTTCTGGTGCTCGTGGAGTGGTTACTAAGTTTACTGTTGATTTATTCCAACGGTTTGAATTGCAAGTAAGTGTTTTAGAAGACATTGGTTTACAAATTGATTCTTTTTACATTTTATACAATAATTTACAGGTATACTATACCAAATGAAATAAAAGCTCCTAAAATAGTTAGCTGTCCTAATTCAAATTTTATAATAATTTTGTTCATAATTACACTTTATCTGTAAAATATTTTTACATTATACATCAATTTCCTTTATTATTCATATTTAAAATTCCCTTTTTCTTTATAACAACCGTAAAATAGGACAGCTATCCAATCACTGTCTGCGTAAAGCAACCTAACTCTATAAAAAGGGAAATCTGTATTTCTTGGGCCATGCAAAATCTCCACTTAAAACTTTCTGAACAATCTCATTGTTTCGGCACCAACCTTAAGAATTAAAGGCTTATCGATTGAATTATTTGTTTTAACTGCACTTTGCATGAACGTATTTTTGAACTTGCACAACAAATTTCGACGTGAAAACAACACATATCGTTGGTTTGCTCCGAATATGTGAAGCCACGATACGTTCATACTACGCTTCTGACTGCATTCTGTTCCAGTTTCTCCCGATCAAAATGTATTCAGTGCATGTACCGAGGAAAGAAGGGAACGACGAAGGGGGGGGGGGGGGGAGGCAAGTAAAAGCGAGAGTACTCTCAAAGAAAATGCCAGTAAGGAAATACAAAGAACCCAAACGGTGCGTTCGCTTCTGCTTGAAAACGACGACCTCTCCAGTGGAGGCTTCTAGCGGAGTTTTTCAGAAACGCATGTTTATTTGCATTGCGCGTACTAATATCCACTATACCGAGTAGGTGGGGACCGGGAACCCCTCCTGTAGCTCTGTACAGCGAAGAAAGGCAAAGAGAGCGAAATGGGGGGATAAAACGCTGTTAAAATTTTATGGTTACAAACGTAGCGAGAATGAGGGAACTGGTGTAAGTGCGCCATACGTCATGTTTTCTCGTTATAATTTTCGCGTTATTCGTGTTTTTATTTTTGTTCCTGGGAAAACGTTGATGAAGCAGTGTCATGTAACGCCGAGCAAATGTATGCACGCTCATTAAGTATGCTCCAGGGCGAAATTAAAAAAGATTTATTAAAAGTAAAATGAAAAATGCCAGGCTCTGCTTCTTATTAAAAAAAGTACTTCTTTTACGAATGCAGAGTTGATAACTTTTAATTAAACACGAGCACTTGTTGAAGTTAGCGAGTTTTGAAATTTTAAAAAGCAGGCTGAGAGGGAAAAGGTCACTGTAGCTCACCTCAGAGTGTGGTTCGTAGAGCTGCGTGAAGTGACTGTAGACGCGGGCTCAATTTTCTGAAGTACACGAACTGTGAAATAGAAGATAGCTGTTATCGAAGACAGCCTTCAAGGCGCCGGTATTACTCTGCTCTTAGTTTAATTAAGGTTGGGAATAATATTTTCAACAATTTTTGAAATGGCATATATAACAGCGATGTTTCTATAATACGGGCATCGTTATAATTACTTTTATGGAAATGTTTATGCCAAGAAAAGTAAATCGTCATAAGAGTGCATCGTGTTGAAGCAAAGCAGGTGTTGGAGTGAACAACAAAGGTTTAATGAGTGGCAGAATTTCGTTTATCCTGACCTTTTGCGTTTTTCCCTAAACAATTTGGGTTTTTTCCCCAACATTTTACATGTGACACCAAAAATGATGAAAACTGATGTTACAAAAAATGATTCTTAGGAAAAGAGTTTTGGAAAGCAAACGCTCAGGTCTAAGTTTAGGGCACATCCTTGGCATTTGTCAGTTATAAGAGTTAAGGGTAAAAACTTAAGGGGAGCAAAAATGCTAATTTTTTTTATTTTTTTCCAGATTCAGGCTTTTCCCACATGAATATTTCAGAGCTTCCACTCATTTTGGTATAAGTTTCATAGAGGTACGTTAATTGCAAATACAATAAAGTTAAAAAATGAAGCTGCATATAGGTTACACGCTTTCTCATCTTCTTTAGCTGCAATTTCTGAAGAATTAATAATTTTCTACAAATATGTCCCATTGTCCCTGAAAGTTACTGGTATTTTGATCAGACATTTGCAACTGAATAAACTTTATTAAAGCTCCATGAGGAATTATAACATTTTAAAGTAACATCAAAGAAGCTTCGAATTTTATAAAATTGGTGTATTAGATTGCAGTGGAGTCTATGAAGAGTATAATATAGTAGATGATGGTTGTTGAGTGCCTCAGACATATTTGTACGAATCATTTTCTTGCTGTGGCGCACTTCATGCACTGCGTTAGAATATGGCAAGCCGTTAATTGGACGTTGCACGTTTTACAATCCAGTGATGCTCTTTAGAAAGCGGGAGAGCTTGATTTTGTGACGATGTCAAATCCGGAGATCTCGTGGTCACAGGTTCCTGAAAAATTGCAATTAGTGCCATGGATTCATTTGATGTATAGCATGAGCGAGGTCTTACTGAAAGTATGCTTAACTCAGGTCTACATTGTCTAGTTACTCAGAAAACGCCATGAAAATCCGTCGGTGCTATGCAGTGTTCACATTGGTAAAAAAATGGTTCCACTATTCTCTGTGCGGATATTGTGCACCAAACTCAGATTTTAACCGCGCGCATAGGTGCTTCATGAATAACATGTGGATTTTCACTGGCCCAGTGTGAGTTATGAGTTCATACAACTGGATATGTTCGCTGACGATGTTTGCCTTTTTTCACTCACCAGAGATCCAGTTGTTTCCAATTTGTTATCAGTCCCAGTATTGTGCTTCATTGTAGAGGATTCCAAACACCAAATTCTCATAGTATGCCCTTTGAGTAGCTGTAATTGAATTCGTAATTCACTATTGCTTTATAAGGAAGAATCATTCATTTACTGTGTACTCCATTTTCACATTGACTGGAACAAAATCTCAAAAACAGTTGATAAACATAAAACTAACAATATTACGAATAAAACATGAGCATCTGTACATCTAGGCGCAGCCAATCAAAATTCCAGAACATTCTACTTAATTTGGTGCTGAAATTAGGTCACTGAGTGAATTTCGCACAGAATAATTAAAGAAAGAAATTTGTTAGTTGTTCATAAATCACTCTGTATAATTACCTCATTAGATGTCGGTTTTGTAAAGACAAAGCCTATAGAAACAAGATGTAAAACTTAAGTGGAGCAGTGTCTCTAAAATCAAGAGTGGGACTGTACTTAATATTTTTACAAAGCATTATTAGAATATTTAAAATGACACGTCAGTTTTTTTATATATTTGTTATTTTTTAGTGCCTGGATAGTTTTAGCAAATGACTTACTGCGAGGTTCCCAAACTGTTTTACTTACTGAGTGCGGGGGAGTATTCCTGAAACAAGCTATATTGCAGGACCTTGATGTACCATCTGCCAGGCTAACAAAGATTGCTAACGTCCTCGTGTGCCAGCATGCGGGGCGTTTTCTAATTTGGTCCTAATTACAGAGTAGAGTGCAAGACAAAAGGCGGTGGCAGCCAAAATTAGTATGCAATGCTAAAAATTGTATTGTACTTCGTTTTTTGAACTTAAGGCCTGAAATTCTGTTTGGGCCTTATTCCTTTTGTTTTGCTTTCTCCTTTAAATTTGAACAACCGTATTTAGAGTATAATTTTGTTGTTATACAATGCATCACAAGTTTATCTTTCACTATTTTTAATTCATAAAGATACTTTCAGAACACACACACACACACACACACACACACACACACACACACACACACACACACACACACATACACACAACACTCCAGGTTTTAAAGATGGATAAAGGGGATATTAATGAATAAAATATGTTTTAACCTAGACATTACTAGCTAACGGCATAACGTAATGATTAGTGTTGCTGGCTAACGTGCTAATGTAATCCACTCCAATTTTCTACCGGAGTGAAAATTTTCCAATGGTTGAACATTTTTGTGTCCAAGCTACAACCTAAGTTTATTTTTCAATACTCTTATTTATGAACAGTTAATGTAAGTACGAAGTAAATTCATGGTAACAAAACCCAATTGTCTAAAGGTTAATAAATAATACTTTTTTTTAAAATCCTACTCAAAAATAAGCTCCTAATCCGGATATAAATATTGTTAGAAAAACGTATACCTACTTTTATTTCCTATAAATAGTTTAGTTTCTTTATAAGTTTATTAATAATTAAATTTCATAAACTCCATTCAAATTTTATTAAAAGTGAAATCATAATTAAGTTGCTCAGGTTCTTGATTTTGTTATTGATGCAGTCATTGAACTATGGAAAGTATTGTACCGTGTATTTTTTGTAGTGTTTAACGCCCGCTTTTACTACATACGGCACCACAGGTGGTGACACTGATGATACATGGAATGAAGATGGAGCAACGGCGGAATGAGATGGTGGGGGAAACCGGAGAACCAGGAGGAAACTCGCTCCAGCGCTGCTTCGTCCAAAACAAATCCCACATGCGATTGCCTGGGATTGAATCCGGGCCACTTTGGTGACAAGCGAATGGTCTAACCACTCGGCTACGGCGCGGCCGCTATTATATCGTAGACGATTTGTATAATCACGGTTGGCAAGCGTGGCTTGAATATAAAGAGATTTATCATGAACCCGAGGATTGTTTTGAAAATCAATAAACACATATGGTACAACTTATAGCATTGCAAATATTTGGTACGAAATATGGTGCTTCTTTAGAAAAAAAATAAAAAAAGTTTTCGATTTAATCTTCATAATTAGTGAAACATTATCTATAGTGTGCTTATGCAACCCTATAGGCTTGATTATCATGCACAATTGGCACATTATGGCACACGTATCAATAATAGTATAACGTATTCCCAGTAGCAATGGTGAAATTCCTCTAATCCAAGGCGCCAAGAGTGAATAGAGTAGAGGTTCATTTTGTAAAGATGCAAACATCTCTGTAGATTATTAAATATACGAGTATAATAATAATTTATTATTCGTTCACGACCGGTTTGGACGGGTAGAATTACACCACAAGATCTGTGGTTCACTTCCCGGCTATGCCATTTAACTTTTCAGTCTTATTCTACATTTATATAGTATAATTAAGATCCAAATTTATAATTACCATGTTGTGCTAATAACAGGCTATATCAAGTCTGTAACACCTGCTCACTTTCTTCTAGGAAAGGAATACATGGAAATGGTTGTCTTTTTTGTCATTTCAACATGCCAGGTAATAACAAATGAAATGTAGGAAGGGAAGCCAACGTCTCATTTAAGAACATGTGAGTGCGGTTTTACTTATGTCAGCTAACCATGCTGAATTATTTCATTATTTTCTAAAATTTATAATGCGAAATTTGAATAACATGTTGTCAATCTACAGTTCATCCTTGTTCGATATGACTGAGATATAAATGCAATGTATTACATTCACATGTCTTTCTCCACTCGCTCTTCAACATACAATCTACTTTACATATTAATGAATGTTGGTGTGTATGGGTAAATACACTTCAATACCGGTTTATCATTCGCCATGAAAAGTGGCGCCTCTGAGTGTCTTTTCATGGATATTTTGTACTATCTATTATATTATGCAACGTATTACATTCACATGGTTTTCTGTACCCGCTTTTATTTTTCATAACACATTCAAATGTCCATCTCTACTCTCTCTTCTACAAACAATGCATACATTTGCTATATGTTTTAAATAGAAATGCAGCGTATTACATTCACACCGTTTTATCGACTCATTTTTCTTTTATGAAATACAATCACACTTCCTTCTCTACTCTCTCTTCTACAAACAATAAATACAATTTTCTAGATGATTGAAATGCAAATGCAACGTATTACATACACACGGCTTTCTCTACTCGCTTTTCTGCCTGTATTGTTTGTTATTATTTAACAGTTCTTGCATAGTATCTTCCCCATGTTGTTATGTATTTGTTTTGTTTGCTTTTTGCCCTTTGTAGTATCCTTTCAGTCCTTATTTAGGCGTATTAAGTAATATATTTTTAAATGTCTCCAAAGAAGCACAAGGCTATTGGGCAAGTGCAACCTAAGTCTACAAGTTGTAGGGATAAATCGTTAAACCACGGGCAACGCCGGTTACTTCATCTAGTTTAACATATAAAAGGAGAATATATGTGGAGTGCCGACAGAATTGCTGAGAAATGAAAATGGTAGAAGTTTATTTACTTGGTGCACATATATTTATGTTTCTTAATGAGGAGGGAATAAACAGTAAAGAAGGCTAGGTCCGCCAGGAAAGCCAAGGAGGTATCGGCAGCTGGAGTTGTTTTTTGGCCGATCGGCAGCCTGTTTCTCAACGCTCGACATACCTCGTCTAATACTACCCATTAGCAACATGACAACACTGCCTTTTGTAATTGGATGCTATTAATTTAGCACAAACGCAAATTACAGCATCCGGTTGTTTCTTACGAATGCCGTGTTTTACATTAGAACTGCCCACTCCATGCTGATGTGAGAGGCTCTCCTCCTTCTGACTGGACACCTCCTCCAACACGGTCTCTTCAAACGAGAGTCACGAATTCGATTAATATCTCTTAGCGGTCGTTTTTAGAAGAGGGAGGGGCATTTGCTCTGTGCAGGCACTTGTTTCTTTCCATTAAACATCAGGGCCCGCTTCTGCTTGTCTGTTTTTAAGTTACTGATAGGATTTTGTAGCGATTTCTGCCGACATTCTTCAGTGTTTTATTAGGGAAGTATATTTAGAGTCTGTCACGAGTTTGTACTTAACGTGCTCGTCAGTATCGGAGCAAACAAGCACGCATCGTTTAAACACGACGGCCAGTTTCATATTGACTAGAGATTGTTTAAATACTGCATGCTAAAGAACCTTGTCTGATTTTGTTTATGTTATCAACATAGCTGTTCGCTTTAGGTTATCTTGAGGTAAACAAACGCATTTCACGATGTTTCAGAGCAGTATTAGGCTGGCGCGTGTAGCTCTTGCACTTTATTGTTAACAATAGTATGTATGTGAACTCTTCGGAATAATCCCAAATCGTGGGAAAAGCCAATATCTCCCAAATTTTTCTTACAACTTGTTTAGTTAATCATTCAAACGTCGCTTACTTTCACAACCATTCTACAAATACTGCATATAAGAACTTAGAGAGGTAATTTTAGACGTGGCGAATGCCTGCGGAAGTGACGTCATGCAAATTGATGGTGGAGGTAACCACTCGGTTTCCTACTTGAAATAAAACGACTGCTGATAATGTGAGCGGACACTGTACTTAATCACGCACTCTTCCGTGATGTTTACTGCACGGAAGTCCTAGAGCATCAGAGACACTAACCTGACCAAAAAGAATACAAAAATAAACTCGACCATAAACCATTGCACAACTTCAAGCCATTCGCCACTTTAACCAATACCTATGTATTAAAGCGCTGCTCAAATGGTCAACATCGCGGCATTAAAGGGTGCGATAAGATTGCAGGTATTCTGTGTCGCAGAAAGCAACGTTGTCACGTTTTCTAAACATACGCGTTACAAGCATGGACATTTATTTCTTGGAGTACCAACGAATGAGAAAAATGAGAGAGAAAACAGCAAAACCGTTGCAACGCTGTGTTTTACTCCATGTGGAGTTAATGTCCTTCTGTAATTTGTGATTTCTACGCATTCATTGGCTGAAGTGCACTCGTGCACTGCAAAACGTCGGCAACTTCTGAAAATAATCAGTGCGTTATTTGAGAGGTTTCTATTAACAAAAATAAAGCGTATGTTAACTATTTGAGCAACACAATAATATTTTACTGCTCATTTTATTACTAGATAGAAATGGTTTCATTACATGTCTGTAAGAAGGTACAGGATAGTCTTAGATTACAACCAAATTACTTCTGATGCTCCGATAACATGCCATTGCAAGAGGAAAAACCCAGAAGGGAGCTGGGCTTCCTGAGTATACTTTGGTTAGAAAAAAGGGATAATATTTGTACTTTATTTGTGAATTTTAATGCAATGTAAAAAGGCAGAAATTACTAAAGCAGAAGAGTCTCCGAGATCTTGGGAAAGCGAGGTGTTTATAGGTGTAATCTGAGGACGCACAAACTCGCATCGAATAAGCAGAGAGTTTAATATCCCAGTGGGTGGTGTCATAAGGAACAGAAAGCAGATAGAAAGATACACTATTATTTGAATAATTGTTGGAGCTGGCAAGAAAGCAAATTATACAGGTGGAGAAGTTCTTTGTTAAATATTAGATTTTTCTTAATTTCAGCCAGATTCATCTTACCTCAAATGTTCCCATTACTCTCTGTGCGTTCCCTATCTTGCAAATGTACCTGCGCTCGTAATAATGAAGTTATGGTAGACATAGAATTTAATGGCGGCTGACAGCTGACCACTTCATGATCCGGTTTGCACAACCTTCTGAATGGCTGTGCGTATTCATTCTGTGGTCGCAAATGATATTTATTTCACCGGCTTTACAGCGTGATTTCATAGTGTGTTTTACTATACAACACCAGAAGCCTCTAATTGCAATTCGCTGTAAGATTTTGTATCTGCTATAGTCAAAGAAACACTTGGAAAAGCTAATGTGTTACGTTTGCGTAACATTTTCTGCCGTTTATCGCTTATTAGTATATGAACTACTTTACTAACGTTTGTTTTTCTATGTATTTATCGACAGAAACCATTACTTTACAAATGTCATTATAGATACAAAGGGAGTAGTGACAGTAAAATGTTTTAGAGCTGGACGCTAATGCTGGTTCTAAAATGCCATAGCGTTTCCATGCAATCGCGAGAAACAATTGGATATCACAAGACTTTAAAACAATGACAAAGTATCGAACAATTGAAAGCATTAATTAATGATAAATTGTGTATGTTAAGGAGATTACTTTTTTGAGTACTTATTTTCATCTATCGCTTAGCAAGTACCAGTTATGCAAAATCATATAAAGTTCGCACCGAATGAAAAGGACTTGTCAAGTTATTTCCAGACAATTCAAGGCACATTTTATTCCACATGTAAATATTTTCAGTCGCTGGAACTAAGTATCTTTTTATATAAAAGGTATTTTGGGGGATATTTTCTTAAAAATCGTCGTATTTTATTGTTGAAAGTTCTTGGAAGTTAAATACAAAGTTTCGTATATAACTGACACTCTTCTTGTAGTTATAGTGTTCACTCTCTCTCTCTCTCTCTCTCTCTCTCACACACACACACACACACACACACACACACACACACACACACACACACACACACACACACGAAACTGTTTCTAAAATGTTCTTTGTGGTATTCTAGAAGCCTCAAAACATGGTGAGTTTTCGATATTAATTTTTGTGTGGAATGTAGTATTTCTCTACTTATTTTAGTTACATAATACAGCAAGTAAAAAGATTGTAACCTTTAACTAAAATTAACCTCTGCAATGTATCTTACGTCTGCTGTAACGTCTGCATGTATAAATATATATATATATATATATATATATATATATATATATATATATATATATATTTACTTCAGCTCTGTACAGTTTGAGTTAACTTCTCAGCTTTTTTCTTTTTCCTATTGTCTGGCTCTCTTATTTATGAGCTGTAAAGCCAGGTAGCACTGCGAAAGCGAAAGTAATGATGTAGGGAAGCACGCAAAAGGGACGAAGAAGGCCATGTGCTGTAAAACCATTATTAGGTGTTCTCAAAGAAACGTGCACTATTGTATATTTCTGCTTAAAACGGGCCTTACCACGCCTTTCCACAACGCACTGAAAGAAAAAGTTGTGCGTAACATTTTTCGATAGTGGTACCATGCAAAACTGGAAAACAAAAGGTGTAATTAGCAGAACTATATCGCGTTAAACATTGATTGAAATAAAAGAAAGCATAAGATTAAAAAATAAATCATCCGTTGACAATAAACCTTAACGTCTTAGATCTATCCCAAACCATACACATTACAGATAAACTGAATAAGAGTTACAAAGTTCCTAATAATACTGTAGGAAGTGTAAAACTCAATGGCATATGAACGCTGGCCAATGTTCGCCCTGGACACTGTTGTTAAAGTAGTAGACGTGTACCGGCGGTACCTCTGTACATCATGTTTTTCACAGCGCCCAATGTTTCTGTAACTAAACAACACATCAAATATCCTTAAAACATTAAAACATCAAAATATTTCAAACCAGTAATTCGCTTTTGTGGGTTTTTCCTGGAGAATGAAACACAGGTACACTGCGTTTCTGTTGGGATGAAGGTGGTTCACTACAAATGCATGATACTGTATGTATACTATCTGCACCATCAACTTCCACAGTTTTTCTGCCCTGTAAATGAATCACTTCACGTTTTTAATAGAAAAAGCATTTGTCCCAGCTTTGATGGACATGTTGACACATGTATCACAAACATAGGGGAAAAGAGAAACAATTTAATTTATATATTAACAATACTTCAGCTTCAGTTTGAAATACGATTTAACACATGCCTGTTCACTTGAATAATAGATAACACACCATTACTACTCTGCAAATAACTGAACATCAACTCATTCCTTTTCAAACCGCTCGCTTGGTATTTTTATAGCGGATACGCGATATTTTACATGCACGAGCAAGGAGTGGAGATATTTTGTACATTTATCTGCGGTGAATGAAAGTTCAATGCGATAACCATTTGAAGACAAAAAGGATTTAGTTATTTTAAAAGTTTATCTATGCAATGCCGAGTTAAGTGAAGATAGCCACGTGTAATCTAAAAGGGCTTAACTTGCGATCAAAGTGTGGTAGATGCACTCTTCTTGTACAATTTTGACCAGAAAACAAAGTTATAATTATAAAATTGATATCTATCATTTTAAACCATTTATCCGAGTGAAATCAATGAAGATAAATAATGTCAGTTGTGGCGCGTAAGATGCTACCCTAAATATGGCAGCCCTGCTAGCAGAGGCAAGTAGATATTCGCTGGGGTCTTCGGTATGGCCAGCCTTCAGAGTATTCAACTTTTGCACTCCCTTTAGGTGCATATCTTCATCTATTGACGTAATGTTTAATTATTTCAACACGTACTATAAAATGCCAAGTTGTGGAGCAATTTGGGCAATGCCACATTCCTTGGAAGACAGCCAAAGCAGCGTTTCCTCTGGGCTTAAAAACTTCCCCTGTTAATCCCGTCCGTGTGTGTATCCATGGCCGAAGGCATAAACCAGTTGTACAGTGAGCAGTATAAACTTTCAGACATTTCCAGAATTTCAAGCAAAGCAGGGATAATGTGCTAGTGTATTATTAAACCTTAAATTAGATTGCAGAGAAAGGACGGTGGAATGATGTTGAGAGTACGTCTACGAGTAATCGAGTCCTTCATTTGCTGCGTTTCATTAACCAATTTGCCAATTGTGGTTCCAAATGCGCGTTAATACTTCCCTTACGCTCTCATTATCTCTACAACTGTTTACTTACAGTAAGTAGAGGGAGTATTGCCTTCCACCAAAGAATTCGATAGTTAAATTTCGCCAGAAATGTGTTTTTTGATGTTCAAAAGAAAAGTATTTTTAATAAAACTGCCCAGAAAAGAATCTTGTATTTGAGGTTAGAGTACACCAACGATATTAAAGGAGACGAAGAATATCCTCTAATTACAAACTATCTCTACCACGGAAAATGTTTAGTTATTTTTTATTTTATTTTTTATAAAAACACTTTATTTTTGCATACTTGCATGACAAATAGTATGTTACTTTAAATTTTGTAGCAGTGGCATATAAAGTATACAAACAATAAATGATTACACAAACTTATAGATCTCATTAAATTACACAATTTATGTCAATATTTTGTGACATTTTCTTTGCAATACCAAAAATGCTACTTAGGTAAATTCAACATCTTTATAGGATGCGACACGAAGGTTTCAAAATACGTCCTCCCAGGCCAAAATACCGTTTATATGTAAACATGTTTGAAAATTTACAATTCCTCAAAAATTTCTAGAATAATTTTATGTCTCCTCTCTCCGAGATTGCAGCGTGCACAACAATACGGATGGGTACTGGTGGGGTCAGCTGAAACACATTGTAAGCATTTTCAGAACACAACTATTGTTTCAAAAATGGTGGAATGAGATGGCGGGGGAAACCGGAGAACCCGGAGAAAACCCGTCCAGACGCCGCTTCGTCCACCACGAATACCACATGCGGGTCCCTGGGATCGAACCCGGGCTGCCTAGGTGGTAGGCGAGCGCGCTAACCGCTCGGCCACGGCGCCGCCGGCATTATCTTATAAATCTGGATTTGCGTATGTTGCATTGATTCTAAAACTAACTCACATTGCATCTACAAGAAGATACTAATATAGCTGCAATCATTTATACAAATATTTATCTCAATTAACATAAAATTGATGGAAGAATAAGTTTTTGTAAGTAGGTATAATTTGTTGAATGGATTGAAAAGTCCTGTGAATACTACACCTTTTTTCTTTCTTTCTTTTTTGTTAGTGGCGTTTAAGGCCCGTTGCTAATATATATGACACCTCAGGCGGTGACACTAATGACATATGAAATGAAATGATAATTGGGAAAGAAAATTTAGGAAAATATGTTTTAGGCCTAAGTTGTGTTTGCCAGTTATGAGGACTGAACAAAATCTGACAAAAGTCTAAGGAAGGGAGGTCGGTCCTGCCGGGATTGCAACCGCAGATCTCCCACTCACGAGTCTGTGCCTTCACGACATCGACCACCCGTGGCACTAGCAATTAGTTAATTTGTAAATTTAATAGCTTGTATTGATTTTCAGTCAGAGTACTGGAGTAGCAATATCAGGAATATATGTTGTCGAAGTTTATTTATGTATTCATTCAGCACGCATATAAATAACCTAATTACAATTTGTAGGACATTTTATAGAGCAATATAGATTGAAAAGTTTTTCCCCAATAATTGATATATAATGCTAAATGCTATATACCGGAAATGGCGGAACAAATAAAATGAGAGTAATGTTATAAATGTAGTGAAATGTTTATTTTGACCCTTGTAACACAAAATCACACATTTACCTTGTAATGTTTACTAATGGTGCATGCTGCGTTGAATATAATGATACGTCACTGCTCTAGATCACAGTGCGAAATACTATCCTTCATTGTTTTTTCCTTCTTTTATCTTGAACCTGAACTTGTCGAGGGTTTCAAGTTTATTCCAATTTAGTTTCTTTCTTATAGGAACAAGGATGCACACTTCTCTCGGAAGAATAATCTTGTTAGGGTGTATGCTTTTATTTTCACATTTTTATGTCTTAGATAAAGGAATTACGGAAAGCTGAATGAAGATGAAGGGTTAAGCGCTTCCTAAAGTTCTTTTCTTTCCCCATTTCGGGAATACTTGCAGCTAAGTAGAAAAACGTGGGTGAATGAGGTAATCAATCAAGCATGTCACGCCCCTTACCTTCGCCACCCCTACCCTTCTGCAATGTCAGGGATGAAGCCCCGGAGCACAGTCTGCCTGCCAATTCCCTTACAATAGCGGCTAAACCATTTTTCTTACGAACCTATTTCCTGTTTGTGACAGTTTCGGTGCATCGTCAATGCTCTGCCTCTTGAATGATGACGAATACCCTGTACGACATTGAGTAAACGAGACAGAAAACGGCAAGATTGCGGAAGTGCAGTGGCGGCTCAGGTAATGTCATTATGAGCCATAAAGTTAGCACTTTCGCTTGCTGATATTGATATTGTGATTTAGTTCCTTTTCACTATCACTTCACTTCTCTAGAGTAACTCTCTTGCACGCCGTGGCCGCTCTCATAGCTACGTCACAACCTCACTCGTAGAACACACGGAATAACCAGCACTTTGTCACCAAAACAACAAAAGTTCACCAAACTTACACTCACCGACAAGTAATCACAGGAGTTTGGAAAGAGTTCATGTGAGGCGGGGTAAAGAAACTTATGGAATTTTGCATTTATCTTTCTTACCCTAAATGATAGCACCCGTCTAGCTAGCTGTATTTCTAACCAAAAGTCGGCTGGCACTGAAAGATACGGTCATGCACGCAACAAGTTCACAGCAGTGTGTCAATCTCCGTGGTCTAGGCGCAACATGTTAGCCCCTGGTTCCCGAGATCGCGGGTTAAAAGCCGGTGGTGGACATTTCCTTAGCATGGCTTCCTTTGGAAGGAAAGTGAAGCCGGTGGCCCCATGTCGTAGATTTACGGCACGTAAAAAAATTCTCAGGCCTGATAAAAAGGTCTCAGAGCTAAATTAAGTGGTCTATCACGCCCGATACACAGTGGGCCGCTGAGAACTACTTCAGTTAAACAGCTTCCAGAAAAACTCAATTTGAATTTCACAATAACTGCGTCACAATATTTTAAGCACTGCCAAGATTTTGCTTACGTTCCCTTTATGCATGCGCCTTTAGGGTAAGTTAGAGTGGACAGAATCACGGAGCACACTGGAATTCATGAAGTTTTTATTACAGTATCTCCTTCTTACAGTTTTCCAAAAATATGGATTATACTATAACCTTAAGAAAGTATTTAAATCAATACATATATTTTGAAGCATTCAGGAGTGTGAACTACCTACCTATTGTGAGTTTAAAAGTGCTAAGAAACCTCTAATTCAATGGGATGCTGGTATAGTATATTTTCCAGAAGAGATCTGGTTTCCACTGTCTTAGGAAAAAGACGTCAACTATAGTGTGAAATAACACGAAATATTCTGGGGGATGGGAACAACTTTTATTTAAATTCTGCCAACAGAACTATGTATTCAAGAACAAATCGTGGAAGTTGGAAAGTGAAAGTGATTCACCTTATCCAAGTCATGGAAGGCAATAAAACACCATGCATTTACATTTACAATACAGATGTTATTTTTGCCAGAGGGAATGTTCTGAAATAAATGAAAACGGTTATAAATATTTTAAATTTTGTTAAGCAAAGAGAATAGTGGGATTCATATAATCCATTCAATAAGCATTCCAATCTTTTTCTTCTTCTTGTTCTTCTACCCATGGTTTTGTTTCCTTAGTCATGCATTTTATAGGTGTTAGTAGGTGTGGATAGTTTTTCTCCAGTGGAATTTTAGTACAATCCCTATTTGAGTTTTCACTTAGCATAAGCACATTATCTCCATGTGCAGCAGGAATAGACCTCTACACAGATATTCTATTCCTGGATTTTAATATTCACTATGGTTCCCTATTTTTGAAGAGAAAGAGACGTGGCATCAAAGTAGTGTCAATAAGATGATAGTCTTACTTTGAAAATGGATAAAACAGCATTTTAGGTATTGTTCATATTCAGCATGGAACAATAAGTTTCTGTGGTTTTCCTACATGAAATTTGCTGATGTGCATTTTCCTGTAAGTCTTCAGAGTTAAATAATTCCACAATTCGTTGGCTGCCATAAACATTTTTATATCAAAGTATACAACCAACATTTTTGAACAGCTTGTTAATTTTTTTCAGTACAAGCAAGATGGATTCCGTATAGCATAATACAGCAGAGGTTATACAAAAAGAATGCAGATAATTTATAATGCTAATAGGAATTTCTCAAGACAACTCCATTTTAGAGGGAGGAGCAACCACGCAAACTCCTTCCTTCTACACCTGTCCCTAAGTAGCCAATGCTGGAACAGAATGCAAAATGTTTATTTCTTATATAAGCACTTGCTGCTTCGAGGCATAACCGAAAAAAAAGACCGGTAGATGAACTGAAGTCAGTAATTCAGCAAATATTTGTGAAACATTGAACAATTTTGTCATCACGATTACGTTCTACCAGCAAGGTAGAAGCCATTGCCACTTTTTCTTCCGCGCAGGTACTTCATAGTAGATAAAGGAAGCATTAAATTCCACCGAAAAATTCTGTAGTTATATTTCAGCATGAAATGCATTGGTCCGAGTACTTCTTTCTATATCTACCTGTCTCTATATTGCCTGCGTTTGTGTCTAGGAACAGCACAACCCATAAACAAAATAAGCGTGGTATTTAAGTTTAAAGGTGTATAACACATATTTTCAAGAAAGTTTCCTTCACTAGTAACAACTATTTATATTATGCATATATTTGCATGACGAATAAAATGTGTATCTTGAATGTTCTGAATATAGCTTATAAAGTCCACTTCGTGTGGAAGGAATTTTGTATAACAGGTAAACCATAACAGATAGGTAAACAAAAAACGCACTGCAAAATAAATATATTCTTAAAACACAATTTATTTCAAATAACATATTTGTTGTATCCAGGACTTCCTAGATGTGATCTGCGTTATTGGTTTGAATTTGTCAAAACCTTTAAAAGTATTGTTGCTATTCATTTGTTTCTGGCAATTTCAGGGAAAGAGTATGTTTTTAAAAATTTGAATTACTGTTGCCTTTGTGCCTATCGAATTTTTGGGTAGAATGTGGTAGAGATAGTAAAAAAAGTAGGAGAAAAATCTTAAGGAAAATCTCTTAGGTCAAGTTTTCTTCAAGAGTTATTTTTAACTAGCCGCCACTGAGTCAGAAATGAAGAAGCACATGGAAAGACCGTGTCCAGGAAGGTATGACGACAGTCTCTTGTCCCTCGGATATCGTGGCTGTTCCCATTGTATGTCAGGGGGATGGGTGGCTTGCTTTAGTCACAGATTGCCTATTAGGTCTCACAAACGCGGCCTGAATTTTGACAATTGGTGCCGTCTCCCCAGCAGGAACTGGCGGCCATGGGAAGATGAGAAGTGGATAGGGCAGAGAATAAACGGATAAGGGATAAACACACAAGAGGACCGCCGTTATGTCCTTGGCACTATGAGGTAAATACTCCGGACCTTGCTTTTGTTGTGGACTTTCAGCTGTGTTGGTAAGCACTGAGGGAAGACCTTTAGGGTGTATTAATCATTACATCCTAGACTGAAGCCATTGATAGAACTCGGTTTAAGTTGTTTTCTTCTTTCTTATATCAAAGAATGTCTCTAAGCTGGTGACATTTCTGTTTGGAACTCAACTAAGGTATTCAAAGAAACTAAATTTCTGATTATTCACTTCAGTGAATACGTTTAGGTTAAATGAATAGAAACACGACTGTTTGTTGATAGTCATTCAGTTCTTCGAGGTGTAAAACATGATGTACCTTACTTTTCGATATTATTTCAGCATTTAGTGAAAAACAGATCCCATTCTAGCAGCTCAGTTGGGGCCAGCATTTAGGATGTTACAATGTGGACGTGAGAAAATGTTAAAAAAAGGTTAATGCTCATAAAAGGGAACAAATAATACGTCTTCTAATTCTTTTTTGCTATATTGAGCTCCAAATAATACATTAGTAAAGGTTAACTGAATTTAAATTTCACTTGTACCAGTTCCTTACATTTACTTGTAATTTTGCTTCCTTAAAATGTAGGAACATATAAAAAACTGTATCCCAGTATTTGGCGATTATGAAGGGAAACCCTGGGAAAAACTACAGATAAAGGAGACTGGTTAGACTCCACTTAAGGCCGTGCTTTAACGAGTTTATCACCCAAAAGTTTGGAGTATTATTTTAAGATCTCCATCACAAGCTGTAAAGTTAATAGCTACATAATAACCCTTTAGTTAGAAAGTCTTTACATTTACTATAACCATTAATGTTATAAAAGGTGTCCACCACACAAAGAGGTAGGTGGGGGGGGGGGGAGAAAAAATAGAAGAAACATTATGCTTGGTGGCTGGCTCGCATAAGAAATACGATTTCAAAGCAACAATTCTACGATGAAAAGAGGCTTGAGTATCGCTTTTACCTCTTATATATCCAAATATCGTGGGACAGGTTTAAAAATAAATGACAGTAGGCAGAGAAACCTGTGCAAATGTATTACATCGATTTTGTTTCAAGTCACGGAGGGGCCCCGAAATTGGCGCAGAGCACCGCAATAGTACAATGTGCTTCGAACGCGAAAAGAGATAAGGGAGAAATCCAAAGAATGACCAGATCTGGAGGACCATATGTTCAAGCGTGGATGGAACCCCTAACGTTTCCAGATTCAGTGTTTCTGACTGCGGCTCAAGTATGCCCGTAAGCCCCAAAATTCCGGGGTTCCCTTAAGGCAGACCACTCCAACACAGCGTTTGAGGGCTAGGGCTCCCTGGCTCAGCCCAGGGCTCGCCCAGGGCTTTGACCGCTACAGCTGTGATGACGTCAGGCCTTCTCTGACTGCCACTGGCGTCAGGTTCGTTAGTGCTCACTTTTCGAGGTGACTCCTCATGGGCGTCGCGAAACGGGGGCAAAGGGGGGCCACGGCCCCCCCTTGGAAGTTCGTGAACTTAATGTGCAGCCAGTTACTGACTATTAAACTATTATTTTAATTTTGATGTAAAGAACAATTTCTATTTAGCACAAATTAATATGGTTATCTGCAACAAATACTACAAATTTTGACAGTAAAATAATGATTTAATATTATATGGTTGCAAATTTCCAACATGTGGCCTCCCCCTGGAAAAAAGTCTGCCGACACTCATGTGACTCCTTGTGCATTCATCCAGTGTTTGTGATCTCGTGTAACTATTGTATGCAAGAATGAAAAGAGGTGCTTCGACAGCTCTGTCAGGATTTAACCCATCTTGGGAGGGTCTGTATTTTGTTATTCGATCTGACGAGAGCAATGCTCAATGTTTAATATACCATACCTATGTACGGGCAAAAACTTATAACATTAAGCGTCACTTCAACGTTAAACATTCTCACACCCACGCTGATATTATAGGCGAAGAAAGAAAGGAATTAATAACGAAACTAAAGGACAAAAGGCCGTCTAATCAGGTTAGTATAATTTTAACAAATTAATCACTCTTAAAGGAGTTTGAAATCATTTCATTGCTATAGTACGTTTTTTAATAATAATTGTCAACAATGAATAAGAATTGTTTTGTTAAGGATACGCATCTGTGTAAAATGGCTAAAAAATCTCCAGAAGTGACAAAAATGGGTTTTTGTTTTATCAAATGGTATAAAACTTCTGCTTTATTTTGATATACTTTTTATAGCCTTACAGCCTATATAACTGTCACGTGGCCATTTAACTGATTGCCTGTAACTGGTAATGTCCATTTAAATCAGTACATTTTCATTATCCTTGCTACCACTTCAAACTTAGTTTTCTCATGTTCTTATTTTTAGCACTCTTTGCTCTTTACAATGCTCCACATGATGCAGTTTTCTGTACCTACATATGCATAAACCAAAAAAATGTCAGGCGTCATCCTAAGCATGTAATAAAGAACAAATTAATTGTGTTGTATTATTGAGAAATGCCTGATTGAATTGTTCCTCTGTCTCATACATAAGCTGTGCTATCCCTACCTCTCTCTACCTGTGCTGCACTCTGAACACCGTTAACATAGGCAAAATGACAAACGGCACGGCCCAGTTAGCCCTCACAGCCCAGGGCTGCCAGGAGGGCTGCCCACTTGGAATGGTCTGCCTTAAGGGAAATCTGCCAGTGAGCAGAGCGGTCCTTTCACCCTAAAACAGATCATGATGGAGGGAATTATGGGTACAGGAAATGTTGGACAGGAAATTCGTGGTACAAGAGGAATCACCCCAGTATTCGTCTGCTGACTCGGGGAAATAAGGAAAAACCCAGGGTTAGAGTGGGCATTCCCGCGAATCAAACCCGGCACCTGGTACACTTTACTGCGGAGTCGTCTTGCTCTTTTACCATGTGTTACTCTTTTTTCTGTATGGGAAAGGACAACTGTGCGCTTAAAATGTGAAACATTTTAAACCATAAATTAGTCCCTCAATTTTGAGGCACCTTTATCTTGAAGCGCCTCCTATTGCACAATTTCTTGCATGTAATTTTCTTTAAACACAGTCTATGAAGTGTTGGCCAATTGAATCCTTTATGACGACAGCGAGCAAGTCTCTTCTTGCTTTTGACTGTTAGCAGGGGGAAGTGCAAGGGAGGAGAACCAAGGGGAAGGGCGAACTTACTATTAGAGAAGGACTAACAGGTGGTAAAGAATATATTTTATATTTCGTATTTCACTTACCATCTCCTCTTCCCAGCACATCACCGAAACAAACCTAAATCGCACGATTGTGATATGTGATCGAATTAGGTAATTCTGGTATGTACATTTTCCTTTTTTTTCACCGATGGCTATTTCTTCTTAGGTTTCTGTTGTTGTTTTTTGTTTTTTTTGTTTTTTTTTATCCTTTTAAGTAAGCTGGATTATGGAATTATTTGGTATAACTATTATTAGATCAACTGATACGCATTATAAATATAAAGTTGTGTTAAAAAAATGGACACTGTCATAGATCTGGCACTGTGAAATGCTCAACGAATTATTTTCATATTTCGTATTTATTCTGAAATGTGTTTCACAATTTCTGCAGCTGATATAATTACCCTTTCAATAGTACAGCGGAAACTTTAGTAATGTGCAGATAGAATGCCGCAGATCTTCGTTCTTTGTTTTGCTGGTAGTACACTTACTATCCCTTTTACAGATATTTCTGTGTCAATTTATATCATGGGAAATAACCAAACACGTGGCTGCTTCTTATTCACACAATTAGCAATAGCAGTGTCTCATGACTTTCTTTTTTATCCCTGTTTTTATGCTTTAAAACTTTACATTTCACAAATACTTCAAGGAAACAGCTCAGTTTCTGTTTTTGTGTGAGCAGAAGCACAAAACCAGTTCATTACTGCACGTTACTTGTGAAAAACATTTCCTTAAGTTCGTTACCCTTGGCTGTAGGAGCTTGTTTGTTTATGGAAGAAAAGAACCTTAAATTATTTTGCCTTACTTTCATCACGAGCCACCACTAATTTCTTCCTGCTTTACTCTCATCCTCACGGCCTTGCTATGCCGAGGATATGTGGAAGAAAGTCTGCGAAACTAATCTGTGGTCTTAGAGCGTTCAAAAGCAAACGTTCATGGAAGCTAAAATTGCATGATTTCCAAAACCGTGATTTTCTAAGGGCAGTTGTTTGATTACAATAAGTAGGCGAATATTAGTTAGGTACTAAAACTGTTGTTAGAATTGATGCATAGTGGAATGCTAAACTTTCTAAATATCGTTTTTAATTCATAGTATTTTCCACTAGAATCTTGCTTCGGATCAAGTGTGGTTACTTTTCACCACTTCTCTCTTTTGTCATTTTTTTAATAGACACCCTTTAACTGCTGTCCTTCTTAGCATTCCGTTCAAAACTGGGCGTAAAAGACCGCTTAAATTTGTTCAGAAGCCTCTTTATCATTCTTGAACTTATTTTAGGCGTCATGAATATACCACTGACTTGATTTCATTCCAGAAGGGTGAAGTATTTTTGCACCCAAAAAAAAAAAAAAAAATGCATCGCCCTTGGCCGGGTTAGAACCCGCGATCTTGAGACCCGGAGACAAGCATGTTACCCCTTGACTACGGAGAACGACCCACTTCTCTTTCATGCTTTTGTCAATGTTACCTTTTCAATCATTTGGTTTCTCTCGTAAATGTAAATGGTATCTATGAATAGTTGTCCAGTCATTAATCTAATTTGAAAGTAAAGTTTCAGTTTTGGTGTAACGAGTTTTTCCATTGATCACGAATTCTATACCTTTTTATATCTTAGTGTATCAAACCATGCGCACGCTTCAGGCGTATACCAAAACAGTTTGGAGTTTTATATAAAATTCTAAAACCAATACATCCTGAGAGTTCTTAAAATAACATCCTATAATATTCAAAGAAGGAAAAACAAAGCAGGTATCTATTTATTAACAGGAGGCATAGGAGGGTGCGATGGAACGAATAGACCTACAGCTATTATTGTGAACTTCGAACCATACTGTTCATCTTCTCATGAGATAGTCGGAAGTTCGGGCTATGACTTAACATCATCCCATATTCGAGAATCGAACCTCGATTTCCCAGTACGAGAGCCGTGAGCGAAACCATTGAGTAACCTCGGCACCCTGCTTAAAGCGTGAAGTTTATTAAATTTAAATATTAAGAGTAAGTAGAACAACAGATGAAGCCAAAGAATGCTGTAAAAAATTATTTAACCTGACATTGGTTTGGAAGTTATATTATGAATTATTAATGCATGTCATTTTTACTATAGATATGCGCGATCTCATTTTTGCAAACATCCAAGAGCTGAGATGGTAAAGTTTTAGTTGTAATTTTCAGCTTTTTCACTTCTTTTAGTAACATTAAATGGAATACACTACACTCATTTTTCTATCTTTTCATTTAATTAGAGTTTAAAGACAAAGCTGGAAACTTGCACAAATCTAGAATATATCTTTTGTAGGTATGCCCAACTTTCTGTTTGTCTTTATCTTAATTCCATGAAAATCACAAGACTAGATCTTACTTACAATTATGAAACTATCCAAGCGAAAAGAAAAACGCGAGGCTACGAAAGAGTGAATAAAGAAAAGAGTTGTGGAAAAGGAAATTTATCTCCGAGTCAACAGTCTGTTTACGGCTTCTTTAAACTGCGCTTTTCCAGTTTTATATGAGCTGAAGTCTAAAGCCTTGAGGATGCAACTTTTTCGTGGATTAATTAGTTAATTACCAAGTTTAGCCACCGTATATTTCCACAAAGTTGATTTAGTGATCCTTCATTATCTTTGCGATGGTTTATTGCTCAGTTGCCAGAAACTCGTTTTATTTTAAACAAAGAACTTCTTTTATTTGTGCTAAAACTAATAAACTTTTATTTAGGGATAAAAGTTTGTTTAATTGGATGACAATGGTTGTTACTGGTTGAAGTGGCACTTTGTTTTCTCTCTGGTAATAACTGTGCAATTTCCTCCCAATCATTTGCATTCCTATAAATCGAAACCTATGAACATTTGATAAATCAGACTGCACTACTGCCCTCTGCCAGTAATTCTGAACCGTAAATGGGCAACATAAAACATACTGCTCCTGTAAATGGTAATGGAAGATGACAATGAAATTACGTGCTTTTCAAAGAAAGCTGTTCCACTTCTAAACCAACAATGAAGGTTCCTGGAATCTGACATAGTTGACTCCGATTGACTCCAAGTTGAGTCCAATTGACTCTTAAACTTGAATGTAATTAGCATACTAGTATACCTCAATTAGAGTATTACGGGCACATAATTAATTTAAGTTCTTATATTTCTCTACATAAACCTTAATTTCATTAGAAGTTACCCTATTTACCAACAAATGCATGCTACTGAAAGCTGGATATAAATGAAATCATTTACTTGTTACTAGTACATGGGGTTCAAATTGACCTGTAAAATAGGAATATTATATTTTTAGGTATGCAGAAAAGAGAGATAAAATGTTTTCCAATTCTTGGTAGCTCACTTAGTCGTATGCAGATGGGTGCTTGTATTGCAACATACAATTTTTGACTTCGAATCTCGGTTGGGGCGAGTTGACTTTCGTTTTTTCCAGTATTTCTCCTTAAGACAAAATATGCCGAACAAATCTGAGCTCAGTGAATCTAAGGCACGTTTAAATGACACAGACGGTATTGCATTGGCCTTCTGACCTAAGAGGTTAAAAGAGATAATAAATACTGAAAAATAGATGAATAAATGGCAATGTTTTATCATTGTCATCCTCTCCAACAAGGTTCTGGAATAAGAAACTAAAAGAAAGGTTAAAGTAGAGAGTGGAGTAGAGTAGACGCCAGTAGAGTATACCCACTACATACAGAAAGAGGCAAGTAGACACCGTTGCAAGTGAGAGAATCTTAATATTTCAAGAACGTGTTCTTTATCTTATCTGTATGATGTTTTGGAAACATTGTAAGAGAAGGGCCTTAGTACTTAGAACAGATTAATAAATGACAGTGTTTTGTAGAACACTTTTTCTGAGTATAAATAGTTTTAGAGTATGGTATTAAAATTTGTTTTAAATGTTTAATAACATTTAGAAGTACTTTTGGCGTTCTTGCAGCTCTCCATTTAAAGATTATATTATTTGTTTACTTCAATTAACTTTACATTTTGGAGTCCTAGTACCATTTTGTGTATTTCTTACGGTTTGCAGGTTATAAAAATTATACAGTATTCTTTCATGATGAACAGAACTTCTAAGTCATTCACAAAAATCTTTAAAAAAAAATGCATTCAATCCATCTTTTATTACAAAAGCTAAACATAGTTCATATAATCGATAGTTTAAAGTGGAGGATTATTTTTTAATATGCGTGTCGCATCCTGAAATGCCAAGTGCGACGCTGCTCTCTCTCTCTCTCTTTGTGTGTCTCTCTATCTCTCTCTCACACACAGTGTTTTCTAAAGACTCAGAACATTTCAAAGCGCATGGGTCTACTGCAGGTGGTGAAATTTCGATATCAAATTTTTGGGCATGGAAATAAATTCTTCCTCTTTTAGAGAAAGTACAATGTAGCTCTGAAAATGATATGCACCGTGGGTCACATCATTTGCTGTAGTTAACAGCAAAGAGAGATTTAAAAATGACTGTAACACAAAGATGCAAACTCGTACGGAAAAATGAGTTAACAACCGCTTTCTAAATATGTAAGGAATGTTCTTATCGAACAAATAGATAAAAAAACGTTATTTTTTTCTATTTTTCACTAAAAGCGCTGTCCTAATACTATTTTCGCGGATTAAAAATATTATTTAATATTTATACACTACAGTAAACACTTCAAATAAAGGTATAAAAATGTTAATTTGTGTGTAGCAGCGCTTTGTCATTTAAGCTGAAGTTTTCTTTACCTTAAATTCTGAAGTACAACCAATAGCTGATTAATCATAATCCAAAGAGAATGAATATGTGTTATAAGTACATCTTACCTTTAAACCGAGACTAAAAATTTAAATCCTGTAAATAAATACTCGTTTTGCCTCGCCAGACAACCACTGGGAAGAGCAAATGCACAAGAAAAATTATTTGAAGGGGAAATACTAGCTATAGGGGACACTGGAGTTGCAGGAATCCCTTTTTTTAAACACTTTACGATTATTTTTCTTCCTTTGGATGCGGCAAAGGAAGTGGTAGACAAAGGAGAAGCAGCAATCTAGTTTTTTTAGAAGTTAAACCGTTACACACACGCTATTAGATATCAGTGGTTTGCTTCCATCAAGTACTTCTTTTTTCGCTTCTGACGCGCAGGCACAAAAGGAAACAACAAAAGGGCTTGTGATGCATACTGCCTTGTTTCCAGAGCAGTTGCAATAATCATCATCAGTTACACAGGTCTGCCAGACAGGGAACCAGAGTGCTTTTGTCATTTATTTTCCATCTGTCGGATACTATGCAGCTTCCCCCCTCCCCCCACATACATTTTCATATGCCTGAATGACAGTAACAGCCCCGTGCTCCCCGAATCTCTGCTATTATTTGTTTTTCTTTGCTTATATTGACATGCACCTTTCCACGGAAAACGCTTATAGCAGGCGTATTATTACTCTGCACTATATATCACCCAGGAATAGGATCTGAGGGGGACAGTAATTTGAACCAATGGATGGCCACTCGGTAAGGGAACAAAGGATCTGGCGGAAGTACGTAGCATGTGTCAGCTCTTAAATCGCGGTTATGAAAGCAAAATGGTAATAAATGTTAAGATGAATGCAGCTGCGTTGCTGGCTTATCAGAGCAGAACTTGGTGTGGTTGGAGGACTCGGCCAATAGTACAGAAGTTCATGTTTCTGCGGTTTTGTGGCTCAAGGATACGTTCTGCAGGTGTAGCATTATAATAATGGCAATAACAGGTAACCCAACGGTGTCGCACGTGATCATCAGTGTAGAGAACCCACATCAGGGATCAGCGACCTTCTGCTATAGTTCAAACTGCCCCGCAAAACAGAGTAAGGGCAACGGTTCTCTTTTATAGAGGAAACAATCTATTGGAATACCCCGAAAGCCAACTGTGACATTTTAACCCATTATGGCGCGGTCTGGTTATATTTGGTGATATTCCAACTGTGAGGTTCCGACAACTGTTCGTAAAATATAGCCATGGTAAAGCTACGGCCATACTTGGTGTTATTGTATACGTTATTTTGCCACAGAAGCCCTTATTTCTGAACCCGTTGCAGAGAACCCAATCGATATATTTTAAAACAAGATTCTGTTTTGACGCCGTATTAATCTGTGAACGCCATTGTATTGCTCGTATGTGCATAGTTATATCTTGAATTGTTTTAGGGCATTATATGCAACTATAGTTACCGTTAATTTTATGTTCGTAACACAGTAGTGCCGTAATATATACCTATTACGATATTTATCTTCGGAAGTGACTTTATCGTAAAGTGTTATTGCAGAACAAGACTTGCCGAAGATGAGTAGGTTCATCAGTGTTGTGTGGTAATTAAGTTCAAGCATTATTATCGTTTAAAAGCATGTTAGTTTAACCCTGTGATATTTGAGGTTAGAAAAAATGATTTTATTATAATGCTTTCTGGTGTCCATTGCAGTTTACTGTAATGTCGGGTATATTACATTCTTGGGCTGCGATAAGCTCTTTCTCCTATATAAGAGAGAAAAATCGAACTAGTGACCTTAGCGGGTGCATCCATATCATCCAAAGCCAAGAAAAGGCACCGTCATTGTAAATTACTGTCGTTAATAAACTGACTATAGGACATTTTTCATTTATATTTATATGTGCATGCTATACCTACAGATTCGCCCAGAATTTAAAGGATGAATCTATACAGTACAGATTATAATAAAATATCATAGAAACATATTTATCTTCGGATACATCTTTAGACTGTGATGTCCAGAGTTAGGACGAATATCCTTTTGCTTGCAATGTGTGCGAGGATGTGTGGATAGTGCGGGGAAAGGAAGGGGGTGCCACAGGTAACGTGGAACTGTAAACATCAGTCAGGAGTGTAACAACAAATCAAGTTCTGTTTAAAAAAATCTGATGTGATGCACTCACATGACTTTCTCTACTTTCTCTTCTTGCAATAACTATTCTTGAAAACTCTTACTCCTCTATCTTCTTCATGTTAGTTGAGATAAACATTTGCAGAAATTATTTTATTACTAATTATCTTTTAGGTGTAAGGAGAATATGGGAATACAGCGTATGCTATATGAAGACCTTGAAATTCCATTCTCTTTGCATGGCCAAGAGATAAAAAGTAAATAAGGACCTTCCATTTGAGAAAAGCATAAGTACTATTGCAAAACGCAGACAGATAAGGAATATCTCAGAAATTGTTCACTTCACAAAAAAAATTTTTAGGTATAACTTCGGTGTTTTGATGAGATCTGCATCTTTTGTATAGTAAGAGTTTGTCTATTTCTTGCGGTTTACCAGTTCGAAAATTCAAAATTTACATTTCATTTGCCATAAAAATATCATAAACACATGATACTTTAATCAAAATTGTTAGAGCTATTTTTGAGAAAATCATGTCATTAGTCCTGCTTTATTTAGCGGATACTCTGATGGCCATTAGGGTCAATTACATTTTTTTAAAATGGGAATCTATCAATTTTATGTTATTTTCTTATCCTAATATCCACCGCAAGGTTATCCAAATAAAAGACGACTAATGTCATGTATTTACCACATAATATCAAGCAACTTTTATTCAGAATATATAATTCTATAACGCTTAGCTTTGGACATATTGCACGGCCTCAATTTAAATTGTCCTCCCTGTTTATTGCTGAAACTTTTTATTTAGTATTTCTCATTAATTTATTCACCGGTGTAACTGAAAATTACACATCATACACTCACAAAGCACTCGACTCTATGCCAGTCGAGAGAAAACTGGTGCACTCCACAACAAACCATGGAGCGACCTGAAAACAGACAATGTTTACTAATCTCTTGTAGCAAACACTGCCAATGTTGTGTATACTTTCCGAAATGCTTGCAGGCTTATCGAGGAACACTTTGTGAGCAATTCAGAATTGGGATATGGCACTGACTGAATATTTGGGCGGTTTTAAAGAGCAGCTCCAGTTTTCACCAGTTAGTTCATGACCTACCGCCTAGGCACATGTGCTCTCCAATATAACATTGCAAATCCAATTGTTTTTTATAAAAATCTGGAGATAGACTAACAGTTCATAAGTATTTTATGCTCCTTTAGCAAGTTCTTTTAGCTGTATAAAGGTGGACATGCCTATACCTCTTCCACTCTATGCAGCACAACGTTAAAGAAGGAAATTACATCTAAAAGTTGCAGCAGAAACTGATTCTGGGGTAAAAAAAAGATTACTCTCTCCACGATAAATGCTTCTGGAACTAAAAGCGGAAGGTTCAAATGGCTAATTGAAAAACCAAAGGATGTAATGGTTGGTTTATGTATACGCACGGTTAACTTGTTTGTTTCTAGAATAGGCTTCTGAAGTGCTGCCGTCCGGTTCAGGTTAACCTTACAAGTTCTTTCACTTAGACACAGGTGCATAACGACGTTGTGTCCTTTAATATTCTGGTGCAAAAGGAACTAAAATGTTCTCTTACGCAGTTAACGTGTAAAAAAGGAAAATCCAGTTCGGTAAGAAGAATCTATTGTATGTTATCTCTGATTAATAAAATAACTCAGAGGGAGAAGGAAACACGTCGTAGTACCTGAAAGAATGTTGCTCCATTGCTCTTGTCAGTCTTCGCTGTGTCTGGCGTTTCTCTTTCCGAAGAAACCACACCGGCGCAGATTTTCTGTATCGCAATGCAAACGTTCCTTTGAGAATTTCACCTAAATTTGCAATTCACAAGGCGATAGGTGCATTGTTTACATACTATCAGTGTATCAAGTCAACATTTCTTTTGTATTAGGTACATTTTATTTAACATTTATGTCAACAGTGTTACTTAAGAAATTCTCAGAATTTACCACACGTGATCCGTATTCAATGATCCTTTTTATGGAAGTGTTCAATAATTATTAGTCTTAGAGGTGCAGGCGGTAGCGCCTGTGATCTATATTCGGGAGTCGTGGGATCGATTCCCTACCTAATCCATGGATTTT
Organism: Tenodera sinensis; assembly: GCA_030765045.1. Classification (NCBI taxonomy): domain Eukaryota; kingdom Metazoa; phylum Arthropoda; class Insecta; order Mantodea; family Mantidae; genus Tenodera; species Tenodera sinensis. The sequence goes on along the minus strand of CM060966.1, from coordinate 95,764,757 downwards.
TTCCAGTGTTTCCCGGGTCAATAAGCAAATGCTGGGAGGGACAATTACATTCCCCGAATTTCCTGTCCCTTCATTTCACCTCACTTCTCAATTTCACACCTTTCATCCTGGTTGGTTGTAGATATTCAGGGTTCTGAGTATCGGTGGAATTCTCGGCGTGCATAGCAGGGAATTTGCTCTCTCTAAATCGTCATTCTTCGGATGAGACATTTTTGCATGTGTAAAACTCTTTAGCATGGCTTCCTTTGGAAGGGAAGTAAAGCCGTTGGTCCCGTGTCGTACATTTACGGCAATTAAAGAATCTGAAGCCTGATAAAGTAGCCTTTAAGCAAATTAAGCGGTTTTTCATGCCCAAAATAGAACGAGACACTGAGGACAACAGCAGTTAAGGAGCTTCCATAAATAAGGAACTAATTATTTTTGTATCCTCATATGATCTCACAGTTCATCATTAGAGCAGTGAGCAGTAGATTCTTAGAAGACGTAAATATCAGAGGCAAATACGCTGCACTTTTGCATCAAATATGGCACCATTTACTAATTTTTAAAACATAATTATTCCAAGTGTCAGGAATACGAAGGCAGTCATATTGCACCAAATTTTACCCTTAGGACAATGCTATTTGCAGCTGATCAGATAATTTTAATTAAAATGAGTGCAATTTCTACATAAAAAATCAAGAAAATAATGGCAATTAAACCTAAGAAACCAATTGTTGATATAGCTCATATTATACAATAGTTTCCAAATGCTTCCTTTTTCCCTCTTTCATGAGAAATTACATGGGAAATTATACAAATCCTACCAAAATTAAAATATAAACTTCAGGATGCCCAAAACGAGCTGCAAAGAACAGTGTATATTTTACAAAAGTTATGAGACAACTATAATTTTAAATTTTCGACAAATGAAACAAAAACAATGATGTTCCAAGGCAAATATACTCTTAGAGCCAAAATTGTAATTTATAATATTGTACTAGAGCAAGTCACGGGTTTTAAATATTTAGGAACACATATCAGCTACAAATCTGATTTTAAAAATAAATTACGTATGTTTCAATAATAAATAGAAGCTTTAGAACAAAAACCAGGAAAGAAACACGGATGTAGTGTTATAAAGTTATGGCCGTGCCTACTTTTCTTTATAATCCGAAACATGGACGTTGACAAAAGCTGAGACAAACAAGATACAGGCTGCCGAAATGAGATGCTTAAGAACAGTAGAAGGATACACACTTTTAAATAAAATTCCAAATGAAAAAAATAAGGGAAGAATTAGAAATGAATCCTTGGCAAACAAAATTATCAATTACAGGAATGAATGGAGAGAACATGTTAATAGAATGCGTAGAGTAAGGATCCCAAGGGAAGTGCTAAACTATTGGAAAAAGACAAGTCTTTAACTTTTAAAGCAAGTGATCTCTCTATCGAGGTGAAATAATAAAAAAATAAGTTCTTTACACAATTTCATCTTGAAAAGCTCTTGGCAACCTCCTACAAGGAACTTATTGCAAAGCTCCTTCCAGAATTTAAATTGTGAGTATCTCTTAAGATATATTTTCAATTTTTTAAACATCTCAAAAGCGTAGTTTTAGTTGGATTCTTCCAATCGGTGCTAATAAAAGCTGCTATTGTTGTAATCCATTATCTCTATGGTCTTTAAAAACATACCTTAAAGGGGAAGGTGTATCGAGAATATATGTAAAAAATAAATTATCTCCACTGCCTGAAAACAAAATCCTTCAATCTCTTTCGACTTTTGTGTTATGCTATTCAAGATCACCACAAAAATACCAGTAGTTTCTCCATTTCTTTAGACAGGTGCTATCGACACGGTGAAATCCACAAGGACAATTTACGAGCGCTGTTAAGACCTTACCCCGATTATAATAGGGACAGATTGGAATTCGATATGCAGTAAGTGCCATTGCGGTTATTGATTTCCAGTCTTTTCAATTGAATACTAATTCTATACTCTGAAGGCCCTTTGGGTTCTCCCATTTCTCTAACCACCAATGCCCTACTTTAGAACAAGCTGAAACAGAGTAATGCTTTTACTGCGGCCAGTTTAAATAGAACTATTTTATTTTTCACTTGACTGGAAATTCCAGGACTTGTCAGGGAGGAACAACGGAAACTAAAGGAAGAAAATTCACATGATGGTATGGGTTGGACAGATGCAAATCAAAGCTTCTGCTGAAAAGTGTGATGCATATTAATAATTAATAAACATTTATTAAAAGGAGTTTAATATCGATATGGATACTGAGTAAATTTATTTTTCCCTTAGGATTTTCAGATAATTACTAATAACCCCGTGGCAGCAGCCCATTCGGGCCAAGACCTACCGCCCGACCTCTGCGTCTCCCACCTCTGTCCACACAGGCGGCATGAGTAGGGTGCAGCACTGGAAGTGTGACGTGGTGAACGCCCGGGTGCCCCCCGGTCGGTTATGCAATCTTCTCGACCAGGAGATAATTAGTACTGCAGCAAAAATTAGCTATCAAACATGTTGAAAATAATAGTTTTAATTCCGCTGTCTACAGAACTTCCAGAAAGTGCTGTTACCAAAACAATGAAACATCACTCGTAAACTATTTGAGATATAGATAGGAGTTTGTTGCAACATCTCCCAAAGTTTTTAAATTATATTTGTTGTTCTATTATTTATACTTATTTATAGTTAAGAGTTATGTTTCATTCTTTTGATAGCAGAATTATATGGACACTACATAGAGACGTTTCCAGAATACTTTTAGGGGTCTTGTGATGTAAACCCTTTAAAGATTCCGTTCCAGCTTTTTACATTCAAAAAGTTTACCAAGTATGGTAAATATGTGATTTAAAGTTTAAATGCTGAGTGCGACATAAGTCAGGCTTGTATACCTTCGTTGCTTGTTCTTCCTCTTCTTCTACATTTCGTGGTTCAGGCAAACCGCCTCTTCCGATTCATAGCATATCTTTCCATCTTTCCCTTGCTTTTCCTATGTCTCTGAATTCTGATTATCTGTACTGGATACCAATCTAGAAAGCCTTATTTGATTCATTCTGGATAGATGTTTTCAGTTATTTCTGTACTGTGGAATTTTATCATGTATAGAAAATTTATGGAGTTCATTTCTAATATTTTCATTTCGTATTTTATCCAATCTTCTGCACCCTTTGGTTCTTCTTATAAAGGTCATTTTTGCGCTCTGAATTCTGTTTTCTTTTATTTGTTATCCAAGTTCCACTGCCATATAAGACTACGGAAGCACGCAGTTTCATTCTTGTTCCTTCCTGTTGCCAGTTCTATAATATCTACAATAGTACTCTAGTACAATATTGATGACACTCTTAAGCAAAGTGATGTGTCTGTTATGCCTTTTACAAAACCACCTCTCGGCAATATTTTGTCTTTTTCTCCTTTTTGTGAAAAAATAAAATAAAGCAAAGGAAATCACAATAAGCTTTGGATAGATTTTAATTCTCAAGGAGGGAAATCTTAAGAAATGCTTTTTAAGTCGTAGTTTGTAACCACTCATTGCATTTAGTGACCCAGCTTTAATGCCAAGTTTTGCTACTCTTATCGTGTGCTTTCAGCACTTATAATTTTGTACGTTTTTGGCTAATTCAACTGAGACAGTAATTTATTATAAACATGCTACTCTGCTCTAATCCTGAATTAGCTAATTTTTTTTCAATTAATGCTACATTGCTTAGACGTCCCGAGGCTACGGTATCGTAAATTGGGAACGACAAAGTGAGTGACTCGTAATTTTATTAGCTAAACCTTGAAATGGAGAAAGGGTAGGCAACGTATGGAGTTTACTGAGAGCTTTGCTGGAGCGGCTTGCCTTCAACCACATCGAATTTGCTGAGTAAAACCATGTAAAACCCTTAATCAAATAGCGAGGACTAATGGGAAGTGCAAAACTACAACAGCAGATAAGAGTTCCCAACGAGCAAATCGTGTTAAATCCCTGGTCGGGAGAAATTAACTTGCTGAAACATTCCAAGTACTTAGGTCTACCGTTTTAAATAGAAATACAACACTCGCAGCAACACAAAGTAAAAATCGTTTCATTAGGTGCAGCACTTTCATCAACCATGAACTTCACACCTTGATGAATGTCAACCAAATAATTTAACGGAATTGTTACAGAAAATTCAGAAACATTTCACGCAACTCTGTATTAACAACATAGTATCTGATTCCAGGATACAAAAATCAATGCAGCTTTTTGAAGACTGCTCCAGTGAATGCGTAATTAAAGATGACTTTGTATTAACAGATATAAAAGTTTCTCATGTTTATGTGTTTGGTTTACATCGAAGCATACAAGAAATTTGACACTTTGCATAAATTGCATCTACATTAATAACCTTTTAGAAAAAATACATAGGTGTCCCCTTAAATGCATGGTAGTATACACCTAAGCAGAAAAAAATAAGAAACAAAAAAGTAACCAGGTTCTCGAAGGTTACATTTGTCTAGATCCAATCACTTCCACAGTCGATTCACACTGGCATCTCTGCGTGCAAGTTTCTTTTTTATAACAATAATAACAACAACAATAATAATAATAATAATGATAATGTTAATAATAGTAATAATAATAGTAATAATAATAGTAATAATAATAGTAATAATAATAGTAATAATAATAGTAATAATAATAGTAATAATAATAGTAATAATAATAGTAATAATAGTAATAATAATAATAATAATAATAATAATAATAATAATAATAATAATAATAATAATAATAATACTACTACTACTACTACTACTACTAATACTAATAATAATAATAATAATAATAATAATAATAATAATAATAATAATAATAATAATAATAATAATAATAATAATAATAATAATAATAATAGTAGTAGTGGTAGTAGTAGTAATTACATCAAGTTCTAAATGTAAAAATTGCAGTGATATAAGAAGGTACATATGCAGCAGTATGAACTACTTAGGTTTGAGTTCCTCACACTTTGCTTATTGTTTGTATGTAAATGCAGTATTTATTGCACCCCCGATGATATAAGTTACAGTTGCTAAGCCTTATTTGATTTTAACTCATTGGTGCTCACAAAATAAAAGCTAAATGCCGAATATAAATTATTAAGTGCCCTTGGCTTCTCTTACTTCCGGCATTTGTTTTTTAAAAAAGAAGTTGCTTAATTAATGTTTTGGTGTTTGAGCAGCAATACCCGCGGACGATAAACATGTGCTCAAAAGAGTTTTGAAATGTTTAGCGAAGGTGAGCATGAATATCAGGGTTTAAAGTTTTAGATATCGAAAATGCATCCTCTTACGAACTTTCTATACTTTCATTTTTATTCTGGATTTTGCCTCTTTGATTGTAGGTATATTTGCTTTCTACTGATATTTTCATTTTATATTGAAATTTATATCTGGCTTTTGCCATGATCCATTTTATAAGGGCGCTTATAACTAAGTAGCTGAGTGCCCTTAATCTTACTACAATAACAACATCAAGAATGCCCTCTACTTCAAACTTATCTTGAAAGTTACCAATATGCGAGTAATACGATCATATACGTCTCAAGTACAGATGAAAATAATATTTATGAACTCATTATATGGAGGAAACCGTGCGGCGATGTATTAGGATTTCTATATCCTCGCCAAAAGTTGGTTCTTTTAAAATCTAAATGTATTAATTCACGTTAAAAATCCAATGTATTATACTGATGTGAGCTTGTCTACTCATTTTTCTACAAGAGCTTGTTTTTCTATTTACTTCTTGTTAAACGGTGTAAGTATGCGTACAGTCAGATTTTTAAATGGTATATCTGTGTGACGGCTTTGAAATTCAATCCTGTTTACATGACTCCGAGATAAAGGAATACCAACTTGCCGTAAGCACAAATATAAGTACTTTTAAATTCGAACTAATAATAAACAATATCTCGGAAGTGGTTAAAGCTATGAATATATAGGTATACATATAGTCCATCAGAATACAGATTATACGCGATATGCATGTTATTTGTGAGGCAAATATATTTTAAATATGATATATAAATCGAATCTTTATTCATTTTAGAGAAAATAAAAGACGAGAAGTGTTTTCCATGTATAGGTTAACTTAGGTAGGATGGGCTTGAAAATCATCGCGTCACATCTTTGGAGTTGCTGAATTTAAATCCGGTGACAAAACGGCAATTCGACAAATCCCACTCCTGACAACACTGGGACAAAATTATAAAATTGCAGTCCAGTTACTTTATTCTTCTCCAAAACATTCACACGAATACACAGTTCCCTTTTCTCGTTAACACAGTCTAGAGTCTTTCGTGATATTAGAACTCTCAACTGTTTTTGTCTCGTAGCCTTGACTCAGTCCGTTTACTGTCTTTTCTCACTTTCTCTGTCCCTCAAATACTAGCTCCGACGGTACAATCAATCGACGCTCGTTAAAACTTCTTCAATACGACGTGACGTACCTTTCACGGCAGTACTACGCACATATATCTATCTCACAATTGCTGACTCACTGACCGACTCCTGCCTGTAACTCTCTCTCTTCTGCTGTTTCCTCGGTTCCTTATATAGCTAGGATGACGCAACATGGACCTTTCTCGACTTCCACAAGCACGACGGCCACCAGATGCCCCTGAAAGGTGCTGGAGACCCTTTGTGTTGCCGCTTATTGTGAGTCACATGTTTGCTCGCATGAGCGGTGTGGGAAAGCTTGATACGCTACCCGCTTGGCCCCAACCGTCCTTTGTTGTGCCCTGCGTCCGACGTCACAGTACTAAATTCTATATTTATTTGGTGTTTGAGTTATACGTTCACACGCATACACACACGCACGCACGCGCGCGCGAATATTTTTCTACAGATGTCTTTTTTTGTTCTGGGAGTCTGAAAAGGTGTATTACCGGCGAAATCTGTGTATCGAATTTTATGGTGAAATGCAGTACTTCCTCTACTTACTGTGGAGTGTACAAAAAGTAAAAACGAAATACATATTAGATTATGACGTACATGCGATATAATCTTACTCGCACTAAATCAATCATTTGTTAGCTTTCTTGGAACACATGAAAATTTGAAATAGCCAGAACCCGACCCATAAATTTTAGATTAAAATCTAGTCAGGAATGTTGACAGTTGAAGAGAGTACAATAGGACCTCGCTCGCAATGGCAGTATAACTCTTGCCGTAACTGCTTCGCTGAAAATGACAGCACTCTTGACAGATAAACCTTTCTGTTGCAGCATTCCAAAGAGATCTCAAATGCCGTTGAACCTTTCTTTCTGCATTGCTTCAACCCTGTCATTATGGCGAGCAGTTTATAAAACATAAGGATCTGATCGATCCAAGAGTCCTGCATTGTCTGGTATTGTGCATTACCCGGGGAAAATAACTCAAAGGAGAGAAAATCTGCAGCTCAGCGAAGCAACACAGAATGCTGAGATATAGTTATAGTGTCAAACTTTTCGAGTGTTAGTGAACTAATGTGAAGTTGGTATGTGTGTAGTTCTCCAACACTTTTTCTATACGCTTGTTTTCTAGTAAACATTGATATTTTTTATATTAATGACTAGGGCTTGGACTTTTAGATGCAAAAAACGTGGAAAATGTTTAATTTTTATGCGCTGAAAATGTCAAAAATATGTGCCAAAACAAATAAAATATTTCTTAAAATCTGAATATATACACGAGGTATATGAGTATAAGGTACTCCTGAATATACCCATTAAAACAAGCACTTGGCAAAGGGGGAATTCCCCGTTCTTACCTTGCGGGCTCATGTAGCTTGAGAAAGCTCAAGGGATACTATGGCTGACACGCCTGTTCTTCCAATAATGAATAATAAAGTACATCTGACCTATGTAATTGACCTTTAAGAAGTGAATGGTGACTTGTTAAAAGCAATTCTACTGTTGCCTCTATGAGATTTTATGTACGTATGTGAAAATTATTTGTAAAGAGATTTCATTTGTGGCATTCTTGTGTAATTTATGTGAAACTCAGAAAATACTTATTTACATATAAAAGATCAGAAAATATCAACTTTTGTGTGCAGTAAAACTTAAAATATTTGCTCTGATGTGAATATCCAGAACATTAAACTCAATTTCAAATTTGTATTTGGACGCAAACAGAATATGTTCAGCTGAAAATCGGTGCCCCAATAGTGACACTCCAATATAAAACAATTACTTTCAGAGTTAGTATGTGATTTAAGTAACAATTTCCGGAAGAAGTGTAACCAACAATAAATAGGTTTAGCTATTCCCGTAACTCAGTTGATAGAGCAGCTGTCTGCTGTGCAAAGGGTCCTGGGTTTGATTACCGGCTGAGCGAGGGAATTATACTCTTGCAAATTATTAACCTTCCTCCCCAGAGTCTGACAGTGTGAACGAGATTGTGAATGTGTGCGTGATATAATGTATAAAAAAACATAAGGACCGAAAACCCACGGTGCACGAGTTAATACCACGTGCACCAATACGTTCCAAATGTAAAAGGCCACTGATATGGCCATTGAAGTCAAGAGACAATTAAACAAGTAGCTTTGGGTTCACAGGGAACTTTTACTGCTTCAGAACCGTACAGTTGAAGGCTTCATTTACTCGACAGCATCTGAATTACAGTTATACAATATAAATAATATTAACAAAACTGAGTCTCAAACTTCTGTGTTTAGGGCAGTTAAAGTGGGGTTCGATTGCCAAATTTACGCTTCCTTCTAGAAAAAACGAGCAACAGAATTAACGTTTAAACGAAGTTGAGGAAGAAGCAGAGGAAAATAAATGAGGTTTTACTGCTGGAAGCCCGAACAGTGTCGTAAATCCAGTTCTTGCAGTAGAAACAGGCTTTCGTTTCAAATACTTCAAAGTCTAGCTAGTCTAAGCTACTAGCCGCCTCTGGGAATGCCCCTTCTAAAAAACACAATGTAAAACTGGTAGCGTTTGTTTAGCTGTAGCGTGTCCACCCTCACTTTTAGGCTAACCCTTCCACTGACTCCCCCAGACTCTGCCCGTATTTGCTTATCGATCAAGGGAAACAAACAAGATCTTCACGATACTCTGAGCTGTATCGCTGTAGTGTAGGGCGAGATGCGCATGTGACTTCTGGTTTCCACTGCTGTCGCTTTAAATGGACTGGACTTAACACACGGCTCTGCGTACAAAAGAAGAGCTCGGGGGTGGAGTAGAAGAAGGATGGTTTAATGTAGTGTAAACCCTCCATGCTGTAATTCCACGTGTGCATATATTATTGCATGCATGCCCTACGCTACTCGCTTTTCCTCGTCGCATATTGGAAGCTCTATCTCATACCACAGTAAGAGGGATTTATGTATGCGATTCTACTCTCTTCCACAGCGGTGGAAAATATACAGTCGAGACGTAATAAAAATGTATATGCATATCATATGAAGTGGGTAGTGGAGCTAGCAAGCACTATCAGACACCACCTTGTAACCACCGTTAGCGTGTGTGTCTTGATGCCACATCGATTTATTTATTAATTTATGAGACTCATTCAATTGCTGTTTCTGACGCGTACACATGGGGTACTCATCAGCTTTCCAGTTTCACATAAAGGGGCGACTCTACTCTTCTCTATGTTGAAAGCTCACCACACATTTTATATTTTTATTCTTTAAGAAACATGTGAGCATTACTATACAAGTGTCAGGTTATCCCAGCACTAGAAACAAAGACGTCGAAGGAAAACGCAACCACTTCTAATGTTAACATTGCTCAAAACGGTGAATCACAAGTGTTATACATTTGTCAAGATACACCAAGACTAGAATCAAAGAGCCCGAATTGGAAATTTAAACATCGACCCTACTATAGCACTATTTGCAAAATCACTTTGAGGCTCAGAACCTAGCGCTACAAACGGTCCAAGACAAGAAGGCGCTGAAGGCCATGCAGAAGTAACAACTGGGCATCATTGTCCACACTCCAGCAGAGTTCGTTTAGTGAACATCGATGCAGCCAACCCTGATTTTAAAGAAGTGACAGTTACATGTTGACTCCACCTGGAGTGTCAGTTGCCATAATCCTGAATTCCAGTGTTTTTTTTTTTTTTCTTGTTTCATTAGGTATAAATATTTATGTTAAAAGCTTGCAAGCCTGCAGAAAGGACTGAGGAGAATGTGAGGGGCTAGCGTTGTAAAACGGTTATAGTTCTTCAAAGGAGACGGCCGAACTGCGCACGCGTCGATTAAACACATTTACCACATTTGAATTTCACATTACCTTTGTTGCTGTTCTCGTGCATTATCATACCGGTTTACTTTGGTTTTTTGGCCAACTCAAATAGTAATTTAAACACTAAATGCCTGAATCAGAACCAGCATCGACATCGAAAACTCCTAGAAATAGTAAAAGTGTTTAGTGTTTTACCTCAACCATTAGCTAACGTAGGAAGAACGATTGCGAACACAACATACGGCTTTGAATGATATAATTTAAGGTACGGGTACCTAAAAGAAGTGAAAAGTCCTGTTGCCGTCTTCGACAACAACATCACCTGAGAGCTCAAAATAAACTGTGCAAGTAGTACCTGAGTAAGTAGACAAACCATTCGATATTCGGTACCGAGATTTCACCGTTAATACATGTTTTGAGACTCCTGAATCCAAAAAAGGATATGTACAAAATTGGTCTGCTGTGCATGTGCTTCACAAAGATTTACTAGGAAATTCCCACCCCAAACTACCCTTTACATGGAATATTTTTCAAAAGTATTAGTTTTCTCAAAAATGGCTCTAAGGATTTTGAATTAAAATACCATAAGTTTAAGATGATTTCTTGACAAATGTAATGTCTGTCTTGAATTTCATAGGGATAAAATGTGAACTCTTTCATTCTAGGTAGCTTCTGCATAACTGGTAGACATTTTACTATACAAAAGTGTAGATCTTGTTAAAGTACATAGTATAATTTCAATTACATTTTTTGTGGAGTTAACCATTTCCGATATATTCCTGGTTATTAGCTTCTTATTTTCTCAAATTTGAAGTCATTCCTTTGATCAATTTTTTGTCTACGATTATCTTTTTGTTCTGATCGTTTAAGGAGAAGGAAACTTCTAAGCTATCGCATAGTTACCAGCTCTTAAAAGATTTGAATATTAAAGCCTACATTACTCGCTTAATTCCCTTGTACTTACAAGAACATATGCACTAAAATAATATCTATAAATGTTTATCTCAATTAACATGAAGAAGGTAGAAGAATAAACGTTTGAAAGAATATTTGTGCAAGAGTCAATAGAGAAAGTCATATGAATGCAAAAGAAGATTTTTTTATAATTTTTAAAATAAAATATAAAACATACATCTAAAATTATGTTTTTTGAATAATGACCCAGCAAGACATAATCAGCGAACTTGCACTTAAGGACGAAAACCAGACTTCAGCTAGATCCCAGAGTAACATTCTCAGCACATACACGGCCATAGACATACTCCGCTCACGCTGAAACACCAGTGAATGAACGCTAGTGTAATTTACATTTCATGAAATATTAAAACACACTAGATATTACAAATTGTGATATGAGAATGTCAGATAATATTTCTTAGCACATTTCTTACGTAGCTAAATGAACGTCAGTGTTATCAGTACCACCATTATTTGAAATACGTACAAAGTTATGTATGAATCTTCCAACACTACAGTGAACATTGAACATTTTAAGCATTACGTATACTCTTCCGAAATACTCCAAAATTGTGCATAATTAATTTCGCTGCTTATGGTAAACAAACATTTAAGTAATTAGATTAAAATTATATGTGTAAACAAAAGACGAACGAAAATCGCAACATCCATAATCATATATTAACAAACATAGATACATTACACTGTGTAAACCAGTAAGCAAACACATTCTGCGAGTAAATATCAAGTGTGTTAATGTAATAATTAATTTCTGGCTGAAACATACATATTTCCAGTGCTTCTGTTTTACAAAGGGCTAATATTATTTCATGTATTATACTACATGTTTTTTTATGAAGCAAGAACACACAACTTTTTGATTAACAACTGGTTCTCAGAAAAAAGCAATTTCTTAGTGAGAAAACGACCAAGTGTGTAAACAAAATGTGTTAATGAATGCCTCTATTTTTGCAAAGAGGATCCAAATTAAAACTGTAAAAGCACCTCGTTGATGAAGTAAATTAAATAGTCTGCTTAAAATTTTTAATTTGGTAAACACTAATTAAGGAATGTTGGCGATGAAAAGATAGATATTAAGTATAAAACTTATGCAATACTTTTCTGGAAAAAAGCAGGAAATGAATTAATGTGGGAGGTTTTAAATAGGTAGTACGTTCATACTATGTTTTTTAATTCCTGGCTGATCTAACTGATAAAAAGTTTGTATTACATTTTTTAATAAGTGTATATACTTAGCATACTCAAAGAAATTTAGTACACGAAGTAGCCAGGTAGTTAAGGCATTAAATCGTAAACAGGAAGTCTGGGTTCAAACCTCGCTAGGATTATCCTCTCTGACTGAGGCTTTCTCCAGATTTTCCTCAATCTTCATCACTGACAAATACCAGGGGGTGTCCTATACTTAGGCCTTTCCAGTTATCACTTCATTTTATCTGTCATTAGTGTCCACCGCCAGAGGGGCCGTATCCATAAGAACGGGCGTTAAACAGCACTAAAACACACGTTTAACTTACACATAAGTATGAATATTCCCTGCAAAAAGTGTTTCGTTAGGTAATATCATATTCTATAGACAGAGAACTTTCAGTTATATGCAAGCAATGATGTTAAATATACCCTTGATATCAGCTCATGATAAACTAAAGGTTGATGGCTTAACATTTAAAATAAAAACGTGAAAGGAAGCACAGTGAATACTTCAGAAATGATATGAAAGAAGCACTCCGTACAAGCCGACTATTTTGTCGAGGTGTAACTAAGTTTCTGGCTCTTTCTTAACGTCCCACATATAAGGAAAATTCAATAAGAACAACGAAAATTTAAGATAGGTTTCCTTCTTAATTGTAAAATCTCTAAAAGTAATCTTACAGTGACAGAAAACCAAAGAACTTGTTTTGGCCTTCGTTTATTCTTCTTGTTCTTGTTCTTCTTTCTTTGTTGCATAAGGGTTTACTGAGGACAGGAGGTTTCTTTGAACATCTTGTTGTATCCTTTATCGACTTAAGTATAAAGTTTGTCTTATGTGCTTCTTGTTTTTGAATAATTTTATCATATTTGTAATCAAAGGTCTTTAAACCACCGCTTTCGTTAAAGAATCGACCTAAATTGTTGTTTGTGTGCAATATTTGCTTTACCCTAGTTAAATGGGTGATAACGTAAACTTGATTTGGTAGAGGCGAAATTCTTACGTTCAGGAATAAATTAAAAAATTAAGGTAAACGGAAAATTATATAATAGTTAATGACATAAATGTGTTTATAGGTTAAACCAAGGAAGACTGCTAAAAAGTATTTCACAGTCAAAAGTAAAATAACAATGGTAGAGAAGTTCATTTTTCTTTAATCAATAATGATGTCTATTCTTGCAGATAAAAATCCTAAAAAAAGTTAAGCTCATATCACTACAGTTTTAGGGTCAGATTCTATCACACAGGTTCTGCGATACGATCATAATTGTAGGACATGAGCAGAGTGAAGCAATAGAGGTGGTGTTTGGTCAGCACGCTATCTATCCACAGCTTCTTTGGCGGGTTCCCGAGATGGAGTTGCTACTTCCCCATCAAATAGCTCTTCAACTGGTTCCCAAAGACGTCACGAGGCTGAGTGTACCTCGTATCAGATTTTCTAAGGGTCCCCTTGCATGCACCACAAACCGTACTGAGGTAACTAACGCAGACGAAAAAAAATATGGCGATGTTGCGCTTGATGATGATCAGTGATGATGATTATGATGATGATTGATGGTTGATTATTATGATGACGGCGAGGACCAAAAAACACTAACAAATTAACATTAAACGAGTTTCCTTCCTGAGTTTTATTTTAAAACGCCAAACATTAAGGCTGAAAAATTCAATGCCATAGCCGGGATTTGAACCACGGACCTTCCGCTTATCGAGCGGATGCTTTAGCCACTAAACTACCATGGCTAACTTGTAAGTACGACATTAAATTCTCGGTGCGGGAAAAATACGAATGAGCTGGGGAATTTAATGTCGTACTGGCAAGTTGGCCATGGTAGCTTAGTGGTTAAAGCAGCCAACTGCATAAGCGGAAGATCCGTGGTTCAAATCCCGGCTATGGCATTGAATTTTTCAGTCCTGATTCTACCTCTTAAACATTGCCCACACATGGCTTCTGTGTTAAAAAACAACAGCAGTAAGCTTGTTGGCATAAATAAATAATGATCGCAAAACATTATTTTGAAATTATTTCAGTGCTGATGTTATACGGTTACTACTCGTACATTGCTTAACAGAGATTTACACTTTCAGAGTAATGTTTCTTGGACACTCAGAGCAAATCATCACACAAGTCGCAATGGTAAAGTGAAGAAAGGACTGTCATAACTTTTAAAATGATATATATTTATCTCGGCACTACTTTTGAGATAAACACATTTTTGTTATTCGATAAAGATAACTTAGTCGTAATAAGGAATCTTAAACTTAATCTTATTATTATACCTACACTTAATGTAAGAAGTAGACTAGTGCTATTCGTTCTGCTACATAATATTAGTGTTCTACCTGCTAGACCTCTTTGTGAAACTATCCCCTTTATTTCTAATACAATACCTTAAAGTGATTTATATTCTCTTTCCTTGTTAATTGTTGTGACACAACGAAAACTCTGAACATTTTATTTTGTTTTCTGCTAATGTGGGTCTTCATAGAGCAAATTGGTATATATTTTATATTCTATTTATATGCAAAACCATTACTTTAAAGAACGGAATCTATACACCTTCCATTTGGGATATGATATATTAAGTAATACTGGCGACATTGGACAATTCTAACATCCAGGTTTACTAAATTAACTTTCTTACCTTTCTTACCTTCTTTTCGATTTTAATGTATATTTTCGAGTATACTCTAGTTTTTACAGCGGGACTATCGTCGCTATTGAAACAAAAAAGATTACACAGCTAAGCCTTGTGCGTCAGATTGTATTTTGAAGCAAAATTAATTTTCGGAAGCATCGTAACATTTTCCTAAAACGGGCACTAACGTCGTAAGACGATATTAAACGCAGGAGTACCACACAGATTTGCAGCTAACTAATGGTACGATAATGGGGCTTGCAGTAGAAACATAATGTTGAACCTGATTATAGCCCAAGCTTTCTGCGCCGTTAGCATATCCTTTAAAACTAAGCTTTGCAAATGTCTTTAAATCAATTAAGATAAGCGAAGTGAATGGAATGCATTGCACGATCTTCATTTCATTGCTTGATATTATTCTCGCATGCAACTAGCGCCAGCAAGTTGTTGGGTGCCGAAGTGCGATAAGGTTTTATGGTAACTGTTTCGAGTAATCTCGGCGTAATATCGAACGTGCTTGGCAAACGGTATCGTGTGAGGAAGCAAAAAATAATACACAGAATGTTGCTGTGCATTTGAGTACCGTATGTGTAACGGGCAATCAGAGGTATGAATAATCCTATTTCACCGCAGACTAGAGAGAAAAAATGGAATAACTGCTTTTAAATGAACAGTGTTGGCTTGTTACCTCTTCAGGTGTTCTTGAATAAGTTGGAACTTAGGAATGGGGCGCAATGGCATCAACTTTTTAGCAAACTGAGGAGCATGCAAGACAAGATTTCAGTTGCGCTGTTGGATAGCATTGGGAAATCTGAGAAATTTTTGGCATGGAAAAAAAAAGAAATCAGCAAATTTCTGTTTCCTAACGTTAACCATGGAAATATTTCTCTCACTCGCTCTCTCTGCTACTGTTTCTCCCTCTTCCTCTTCCCTTCCCCAATATCTCCGACTCTCTTCCTCACTTTTCCCTCGTTATCTATTGCTTTCTTTCTTTCTCTTCCTGTTTTAGTTCCTATATCATACTCACGCCTCTGTTTTCTCTGTGCAACTTACATATAATATGATATTTCAGAAACCATAAACAAAACCTACTTTTTCGAAATTTATTAAAAAATGTTTCTCATGATTACCGTTTGCATACGTGGAGATTAATAACGAAAATTTGTTGTAACATCTGAACTTCTTTCGCTTCTGTGTGTAAACTGCAAAATTAGCCAGGCACTTTTTCTGACATCAAACGCAATTCAGTTGACTGAAGCCTTTTGGGCATTCCATACGTAGAAACTGCTAGTATATGGGTTAGTAAATCAGATTTTTCAATACCAAAATTTATGCGTATTAATTTTATCGTTCAACTATTAGTAAAACTTCAACTTGAAGCTATTATGTGCAGATGCTCTACTTTTTCTTTCCTTTTTTAACTTCACCCAAAGTGAGCATAGGTATCATATTCCTACTGTTTGTTTTTAATTTAATTCAAGTACACATTATCAACTAGCACATATGCTAGTTAGTTTAATTCAAATAATTTTCAGAGAAGTATTAAACTCAGTTTAAGGATTTAGATATGTTAACGAGTAATTCTTAGGTTAAGCAAAATACATTATTCCCATCTTACAGTGACCTTCCTTCCACATCTAATAATAATAATAATAATAATAATAATAATAATAATAATAATAATAATAATAATAATAATAATAATAATAATAATAATAATAATAATAATAATAATAATAATAATAATAATAATAATAATAATAATAATAATAATAATAATAATAATAATAATAATAATAATAATAATAATAATAATAATAATAATAATAATAATAATAATAATAATAATAATAATAATAATAATAATAATAATAATAATAATAATAATAATAATAATAATAATAATAATAATAATAATAATAATAATAATAATAATAATAATAATAATAATAATAATAATAATAATAATAATAATAATAATAATAATAATAATAATAATAATAATAATAATAATAATAATAATAATAATAATAATAATAATAATAATAATAATAATAATAATAATAATAATAATAATAATAATAATAATAATAATAATAATAATAATAATAATAATAATAATAATAAAAATAATAATAAAAATAATAATAAAAATAATAATAAAAATAATAATAAAAATAAAAATAATAATAATAATAATAATAATAATAATACTAATAATAATACTAATAATAATACTAATAATAATACTAATACTAATACTAATACTAATACTAATACTAATACTAATACTAATACTAATACTAATACTAATAATAATAATAATAATAATAATAATAATAATAATAATAATAATAATAATAATAATAATAATAATAATAATAATAATAATAATAATAATAATAATAATAATAATAATAATAATAATAATAATAATAATAATAATAATAATAATAATAATAATAATAATAATAATAACAATAATAACAATAATAACAATAATAATAATAATAATAATAATAATAATAATAATAATAATAATAATAATAATAATAATAATAGTAATAATAGTAATAATAATAATATAATAGTAATAATAGTAATAATAATAATAATAATAATAATAATAATAATAATAATAATAATGATAATAATAGTAATAATAATAAAGGTAAATTATATATCTTTCGATTTATATGTAGTCATACATAACCTTCTTGCATCCCAGAACTTTAATAAATTCAGATTGTTAAAACATAAGGTAAGAAATTATAAAAAGAATAAAAAAGAATCGAAAATTTAAATCAGTAAGAATTAATATAAATATATAGAAATAATACAAGGGTGGTAACATAATTAAAACCTAAAAATTGCTGGTTTCCGTATTCATATGTCCAAAATCATTATTAGTAGAGTTATTTTCTCTTTGGTTTTTGGTTTCGTTTCTTTGCTATGGCGATTGCTTAACTATGTATATATATATATGTTTGCTAAATATAGCTAGTTCTTCACTAAATTTTTCTAAAATTCTTGAGTAGCTCTAATACCTGTTAAAAGTGTTTATCAACATTAAAGTGCAACTTTAAAATGGTTTAAAATATTATATTTTATTTCATTTTTATAATGACCACTTAAGAACGAGGTCAGATGTTCAAATACCTTAAGAATGAAAATGGTAGTTTACGACAAAGAGGTGCATATTACTTGAAATTCCTTATCTCTTTCACAAGGATAAAATGATTCAAGTAAATGCACCGCAGTTTTAATTTTCAATCAAAAATTAATTTTCATTTTGTTTTGTTTTGTTTCTAGGTAAGTGCCAAAGATGATAACTAAACTCCGCAGACTCTCAAAAAGCTTTGCGTCATGTTGGAGGACTATGCCAAAGAGGTGTATCTGAAGATTTCTTCTGTTCATCGACCAAGAAAAACAAAATTAACATTCCAGACTTGATATCCTGTCATTAAATTTTTTGAAAGTACTAATAGTTTTAAAATGAACTTTCATTATCTTTTTGTGTATTATAGTGTATATAATGTTTTATAAATAAATCGTTTTAATAAAACAAAATGTGGTAACAGATTATGTATATAGCTAAGAATAACATCTCCTTTATACTATAAATTCTAAAACAAAAACATCTTAGCATGTGGAACATAGATAGTAATAATAACATCTAAAGCTTCTGTAAATCATGATAGAACATTTGAGGTGTATATCAACAGCACTAATAGTAATTAGTGCTCTAGGTATAAAATCTGTTCCTGCTTGTCCAAACCAAAGCAAAACATTCTAAACACAATGATCAAAGAATCCTTTAAAAATATGCTACGACTAAAAATGACTTTAAAATGATTTAATGTTAACTCAAAAGAAACAACGTAAAACCCGAGGATGCAATTGTTTCTAAAGATAAATTACTAATTATTTTTAAAAATGAAAAAAAAAAAAAAAAAAAAAAAATGAAACATGAACATCAAATAAAATGTGGGTTATTGAAAAGCAACTTATATCCATACTGTGTATGGAATCATAAACACATTTGAACGTAAATGTGTTGTTTTATTGGAAAATAACATGCCTATAAGACATTTATTTGAATACTTAGAATCATTTGCATTTCTGCATTCATTACTTGTAACAAAAGTGATAATCTTCACCTTCCTATTCACGTGATATCTTCCTTTCCTTCTCAGATACCTCTTATTTAGCATTCCATGTACAATTCCATATTTCTTAAATAACCTCTTAAATTGGAATGAAGTTTAATAAAGAAAACACTATAAACAAAAACATGGCCCGATAGCATGCATCGATTACGAGGGCATATGCAATTTTAAATTTACAGAGTTGCACGAGTTTTAACAAACGAATCTTATAAGAGTGTATTATATGCAATTACTTGTTAGTCGATCAAAAAACTTGTAATATTCTTCATACTGAAAGCAACGCTTTGGTTAAGCAAATGCGATGTAACAAAGTTATCTGAATTTGTCCATGCCCATCAATTGGTCGATCTCTCGTGTGGTGCATTCCTAGGTGGTGTAAATGCAGGTACGTAATTAACTATATAACTATATAACATATAACTAGGGCACATTGGGAATATTTATGGCATGCCACATTCTGATCGATGGAGGAAACTGAAGATAGTTTTCATAAACCAAACGTGGCCTCTCTGCACCACAAATAAGTCAACAAAAATTAAAGAATGTTATGATAATACAGCTTCAAAAAGTAAACAAAATTACACAGGTCAATGAAACTGCAGAAATGCTTGTAAAGGAAGGCACACCAACAAAACATTAAGTTTAACTTCTCATACTCTTCAATAAAATATTAATCACTCTAAAATGTTCATATTCATGCCTACAGCAAATATAAAAAATGGCAAGGATAAAAAGTGGATTGCATTACTTTGAAACCCAGATATAATCCCCAGAGACCTCGGAAAATAAAAATTGCAGCCTTTAGACTACTGACAGAACACAACTACCTAGCAAGTCATGTCTATAGAATAGGCATCTCAGCTACACCAATATGTGTTCTGGGCAGCGATCAGAGATAAATGAAGGAACTCACTCGAAGCCCTATGGGCAGAAAATAACTATAGTGAAAAAATATTGGACAGCATCAAACAACACAGGTTCTCTAATATTTAACTTGTGAATTAAATGATTTCATTATCCTTCCCACATAGTTTTGTTTGTGATAAACAATTAAGCTTAGAGTATTGTTTTGAAAAATGCTTTATTGTAATCTTAAAAACACAAACTTCACATAATACAAATCCATTTTTGCATCCAATATCAGGAAGCTGCATATGTAATATTAATGGAAATTAATGCTAAAATTTGTAGGTATTGAAACAAAATAACTTTCCTGCCACATCACTAAGAATATTCAAATTTATTCTACTTGGTTTGCGTCCATGGGTGAATAACATCTGCTGCTTCTTTTTAGTTCAGAGTAACAACCTTAATGCATTTTCCAATTTGGTGAAAACGCATGCGCCGAATGATGAATCACGCTACTTAAAATTGCATGTTGTGAGTAGGTAGCCTTGGATCACAATTGCATTTTTTGAAAGTAAAACACGCATCAGGTGTTATTTCCATGTTTATATACATTTCCTCATTAGAAGAGTTTAATATCTTTGGATTTTAGAATAGCAATCATATATTTTTAATTACTCTGTTGTCTACCTAGGCAGAGAAATACTTGTATTTTACCCAAAAATCGGTATCGAGAATGCACCACAAATTAGCATTTTGAGATCAATGATACAAAAATAAACATTTTTACAAAATGTATGTGTATGTATGTCTATAAACTGATCATTCTTCTACGAACAGAAGAACTAAAAATCAAAATTGCGCATATTTGTGGCATTTGTCACTTTTGATTTGCTTTCACTAAAGAATCCCAGCTTACAAATATGTTAAAGAAGAGCGGTTATATCAGTTACAGCCTCTAAGTTAACCATTATACCTCAATCCCTTTTAA
The DNA here is from genome assembly GCA_030765045.1 of Tenodera sinensis. Classification (NCBI taxonomy): domain Eukaryota; kingdom Metazoa; phylum Arthropoda; class Insecta; order Mantodea; family Mantidae; genus Tenodera; species Tenodera sinensis. Next base: position 95,743,748 of record CM060966.1, on the reverse strand, counting down.
ATTTAAGGAAAGTAGCGATGTATGAATTAAATATGCACTATTTTCCGCTCTTTGGCAGCAACGCATCTTTGGTTTAAGCACTTGATACATTGATATCATGGCGTTCAGAAATCACGATTTTAGAGCGCAGTTCTAGAGATAAATTCTTTTAGAAGCAAGACATTTCCACCGAGGCGAAACCGAGTGTTCCGTGAGAGGCAAAAGATTGCTCTCCATCAGTGGCAAAACCAGGAACCATGTTCTGTCAAGACAATTCTTATGTGAGGAAACTTCTCATAGGAGTGCTTTAATCCATCCCCAGGGAGCTATACGTCAGTTGCGTGACTGAGGGAGTTTCTGGATTATAGTTTACATCAAAACCTGAAACGATTCCGCCAAAAGAAATCATCCTCAAAGAGAGTGAAAATTCTTGCACACGTTCTATCACTGTGAAGCATTGTTTGAATTGGCGAAATAGCTAGAGGTGCTTATTATGTAAAATATATTTGTAAGACTTAAACCCTAGATGTTTAATCTGAATCTCTTTCTTTACTTAAAACATAATAATTATACAAAACTTTATTTTCGCTATTTGAATAACTCTTCACTCATTCTTGAAAAACTATTCTTACTCAAGCTTAATATATATATATCTTCTTGTAAGCCTACAATTTACATATTTCGTTGTAGGATACAATAGGTATACTGTAGTCGTATTGTTAAATATCATGTCGGTATGCCATGGATTTAAAATTTCATGATCTTTGTATCACGATAAAAAGAAAAAGGACATCTCACTTGAGAAAGATGTACGCATTTGAAAAGCAAAAACAATAACAAGGAATATCTCGGAAATGGTTAATTACACAGAAAAGTATTTAGTATAAATTATGTGAGATAACATGATCAACACGTTTTGTGTAGCTTGAGAAGATTTGAAATCGCAGAAAATTGAAGATATTGCTTTCACTTGTAATGAAAATGTGTCAAACACGTAGTATTTTAATAAAAACATCTAAGGACCATTTTTGAAACCAGAAAAGTTTCACTTTTCCATGTAAAAGTATTTTGGTGCGGGAATTTTTAAAATATTTAACCAAATATTCGTTTTTGAGTTATCCTATTCATAGATACATATCACACCTTTTTCAAGACAAAAAAAATGTTTTTTGGATTAAAGAATACTCAAAACATTAATTTCCCTGTGACATCCCGGTATCGATATATGGTGGAATGCAATATTTCCTCTACTAAGTAGAAAAGAAAGCAAAAGCTGTGAACTTTGAAAGCAACTAAAATAATCTACCGGGTGGAAGGGAACTTATTACATTCCCTCTAATATGTGCTTCTTAGAAGCATTACAAACCAAAAAGTCTAATGGTATTTTGTTCTTTGATCAGCCGATTTCGAAAAAAAAAGTGTTTTGTTCCAAACTGGATGCGTATTCCAAAAGTACGTACGAAGATAATAACTTGTTACTTGCAGGATGCATAGAGTAACTTATTTCTGACATAGTTTCGGTAGTAATAATGGGACGTCACACAGGGTTTCGAAATAATTAATCACTTAAAAGAATTAAAGGAAATAACTTTTTCAGACGTGAAGTAACTCGACAACGTTGCGTTGAGGTTGGTCAGATAATTGGACGGTTTCTGGATGTAAACAGGTCAGTCGCTTTCATGGTGGTGTAATGTTTTTGGAGCTAATGATTCTAATTGGCCTACACTCGCACAGTAAATATGGAAGGACACGTCATGCTATTTTTTCACGTTCACGTGAACAGTACTGAAGTGCATTTGTTATTACTGGCATAGTAAAAGTGATACCCATACAATCTGCTATGCTGCCAGGTTATTTTCGGCAAAACTAATATATCTCTGTAGGAAATAGAGACAAAAACGTAAGATATAAAATTTTTTCCAGTACGCTACTCCAATAACCTTGTAAAGGTAAATGAACTGAATAAGTGTAACTTTTATTTATAAACATACTATCACGTTGTCCGCGTTTCTCTTACGCTATAGGATGTTACTATTGGCTTCATCATGCCTTAAATAAGAAAGTTACTTAAAAGTAGTCAATAAACTAGGTAATCAAAGCAAAATGCTGCATCCTGTAGTTCAGAAGAATTTTATAAATTTTGAAGCCAGAAATATTAAATATAACTTTACTAGAAGAAAAATAGAATTCCGTTATCACTTATAAACTCATAATGGCTTACATATAACCACTTTCCATGTTAAGTGTCTACTGTAGAACAAAAACACAAGCGGGCTATGGTTTCTGGACCAAGACAATTTATTTTCTCTGCTGCAACATTGCCTGATATAGAAGCTGTGCTTGCTGGCGCGCGCGCACACACACACACGCGTTCGCGCACATACACACACACAGAGGCGCGCGCACACACGTCTGCTGTTATTTCCTGATACGTTTCCTCCCTAGCTTTCAAACATTCCTAAAGCTTAAATCGAATCTCAACTGATTCTGCCAAATATCTGTCAAGCTGCATAGAAACATCTTTTTTACTTTTCGCTGGCTGCTGATACAAATGTATCAGAACCATATTGGTAACATCATTCGCGTCTTTTATCTTTCACTTTTTCACAAATAGTTGTTAGCCTGATACGGATGTGCTCAGAAACCTTTGCCTTTACAAGAGATGATTCGTCATCGAAGTCTCTATGACCTCGATCATGGAAAGAATAACTCGTGAATTCAGTTTTGATTGTTCATCTCCATCTACATAGAAATGTTACTCACTTCCTCACACCTTTAACTCCGCTGTCATGTGGGAATTATTCAACAGTGGCTTCAGACGGTTTACAGTAATTTGGAAAATTATTAACATGCCACGGAACGTGTCTCTTCACAGAAAACAATTATTGCCGTTTGGAGACCTTTAACAGTTTCAGTGATTCATAGATTTTGGTCGATTTCTTTGATGAAATTTCGAGTTTTTGAGTCACGCATGCCGATGATCTACTAGTACTTTGACAACAGGGTTTTATTTGGCAAGAAGATGCTTTTAATGCCACTATTATAATGTATAGCTTAGTTATGTAAAATAAAGGTTCTTAGTGAACTATACACAAAATAATTTCGGAAATTGTAGATGTGACTGATTAGGTAATTTAGGATAGTTAATGCAAGGCCTGGTGCTAAACACAACGCAGTTATATGGCGTTAAACGTATTGGTGGATGATAATGCATTGCCTTAGCGTGTCTTCAGTGCGTATTCCTTTCACGACTTATAGCTCGGTTCACAACAGCCATGAATTGAACGAAACCCATGCAAGATATGCAGAGTGCCACCTGAGACATTCTTATCATTTTAGCTAGAACCCTATGGATGATTTCTGTCCATCCCTGACTATAGGGACGGTTTGTCTGAGGGTCTGGAATGACACACTTTATCTTTCTCATTCGTAGAACGTCAACTGTGTTGGAATCCATGACATTGAAGTTGACGGGGTGACGGGTTGTGATTTGAGTATTGCGTTGTTTGCATTTTCCAAGTATCATCAGTCATACATTGTTTGCCATTTAATCGGGATTTTGAGTGCGTAAAGTTCCCTTTGGCTACCTTCTCTGTATTTTCTTCAGACGAGTTCCAATAGCCTTAGCAGAATCACCGGTGGCCCTAGCTTCTGTCTAATCCATTACTGCAAGCGAGGCAGTAGCTCTGTCATTTTGATTTTCATCATTCTGTTGTTTCCACTTTTTGCAGTGATCTTGCTGTTCACGATCCGATCATTCTTGTTTACTCACATAAGCAGCTCTTATTCTGACGTTTTTATGCTACGTATTTAGACCGGAAGTTAATCTCTTGTAACAAATTCTTGAACATCTTGCAAATAAGTAATATTAAAGTTCGAAAACATCGTGTACTTTTATATATAAAACGCCCACTCGAACCCAATAACTCGATCACCCAATCATCCTATCATCCGAAGCCAACAATGCACCTTTCGGTTAAACGGTCTGCGAACAGTGCCGTGTATAAAGGTTTGTAATTATCTTTGCACGTCGTTTGTAAATACGTATTTAATGAAATCCTGTTATTTATGTATATGTCTTTGAGGAACATTCATTAAATGGATATAGGATTTACGTGCACACGTCAGCGTTATTGTATTTCACTATTATTGTTATTGAAAAATGCAAACTTAGCTGACCTCCCAAAATCAAGAAAGCTTTTTAGTTTAAGTCAAGCTAAATTACTAGCAAACACTTTCCTTGGGGAGGGGTTCTGGGAGTTGGAATGTTTCCGAGACACCTAGAACATGGATCAATTGCGGCAGTTCATTCTGGCCTACTGAGACCTTATATTACAATGTATAACATATTCAAGATTTAAATAAATATACAAGCTGTAAGATACCATTCAACGTGCTGCATTTTTTTTTTTTTTTTGTGATCGCTCTTATTTGTTACGAGTTTCTAACCAAATTTCTCCTTTTAGATTATTTAGTTCGTATTTAGCTGCTAAATTTGAATTTATTTTGTCGTTTTAAATTTTTATAGCAAAAAATGGACTACTTTAGTTACAGTATAGTATTTTTCACAGCAGCGGGTCTTTAGAACTCAAATTGGACTTCCTGTTTTATTCTTAAAGAACATATGTAGTTAACGTGCCATTATTTTCGTCTTAGAAATTCACTCTTAGGATACCATTATAACTTAAGATTTTCTGTATAAATTGTTAATATCAGAGAGCAAAATATGTTTAGTTAAAACATCATATACATCATACTATTGCGAGAAAAATCCATTAAAATAACACATATAAAATGTGTATGGATGTTTGCATCAATCATACTTTAATTCAACGTTAGAAACAAGTGAAAAAATTATGAGAAATGTTGCAACACCTGAAATACACATAATTGAACCTCTTATTTGCGATCGCAATAGCATTTGAAAACCACAAATTACAGGTATGTTTACATTTAAACCAACACAAATACTTCTTGAAAACTGACGCAAACGCTCCTCTCCTTCGAAGACGTCGCCTTTAAGATCTATAAGATCTCGTGTTTGGTGTCCGGACTAGCTCTAGCAAGACTCAGGGTATACGCAAGTTATAGTAGGAATGGAACCAAACGAAGAATCAACCAACATATCACTTTATTTGCAAATTTCCAGATTTGTAGAGAACTGCCGACGATATTTAAATAGAAGGTAACTTTGTAATTTCAACTACAACGTTATAACACTAACTTTGTCACCCTTTAGCAACCGCCGAATTATATATACGCGCTAGCTTACGTACAACTCCCAAGTTGCACGTGTACTCTCGGCTCGATTCAAGACGAGTGTGTCTTGCGTTTCATTTGTTTTTGCGCGGGCAACAATAAAGAAGCGATTTCCATTGGCTAACTTTAGAGCACGTCATGGTAAGATAGGAATCAGCCCGCTAAACCGTTACACGTGTTTGTTTCTCGTGCGCGTCAACAAAGGCTTATTACTCTTTTAAATCTGCCTAGGCTTCCATTCTTGAGACTTTAACATATTAGCTTTATTACGTCTTCTCCTTCACTATTGATTAGAATCTCCTTTTGTTTCTTTCGATTATCAAATATATTGACATTATAATTTCGGTTTCAAAACATAGGTATCATGTCATACAAGAAATGTCCTTACCAACGCTCATTAAATAAATGTATATTATGTTGTTTAACGACGCTATCAATTGCCAGGACCACATCAGCGTCGCCGGTGTGCTGGAATTTTGTCACGCAGGAGTTATTTTACATGCCAGTAAATCTACTGACCTGGAGCTGTCTTTTTAAGCACACTTAAAAATCATCGGTCTGGATTTGAACCCGCGACCTTGTGATCTGTAGACAGCGTCTCACCAACTGAATCATCCAGACCGACACCAGCTCTCGATACATATGTTGAGCATACTAAGTTGACGCAAGTTTACTCAATTGTAAATATGTACAGTTGTAACAAAGAGCATAGAAATACCATACAATTTGTGTTGTGCAAGTTGTAGCTTTAGATTGCTGTGGTGTATATAATTTGCTTTTAGATTTTTGAGAAAACACAAACCCAAAACTGTGACAAAACATAATCATTTGCACAGTTTAACGTTTTATTCTCTGACCATAGCGGCTTTACTTTGCTCGCAATGCATGCTATGTCACTAAGTATCTTTGAGGACAAAACGGGCACATGTTTGTGCTAATGATCATACAGGCGCAGACCTTATCCTATCTTACAGTTATCATCCACACGGATATCAGAGAGACAGACAGACAGACAGACAGACAGACAGACAGATAGACAGACAAACAGTGAGAGAGATATTAGCCGGAATATCCCATCTCTATGGTATAAAGATTGGTGTGTTTGCTTAGTAATCCGTAGTATAGGGGTCAATACTGTCGGATGAGATGATATTATGAACTATTTTACCAGAAGGAAACCCAAAGGAAAAAAATGTTGGATAGCATTCAGTACTTTGAGCATGGGTTTTGCTGTTTATGAATGAATACATGCGTATGGCTTATACAACCCATGCTTATACAACACGGACCACAAGTAAAAGGTCCGTTCAATAGCTTTTCAGTTGGTCCCTAAAGGCCCCCAGAAGCTCCTCACCTCCCAGCCTACTACACAGAATTTAGCTTGGATTCCAAAGCAACAATGATACATCACTAAAATTTTAATCAAACTCAATGATGATATCCACTGTCAGAGCTATATGCATCCCCTGTAACACGCGAGGCTTACATTCGGCAGTCGCTTCGATTAAGGCGACGACCTTCGTGATTCAAGGTCTTTTCGGGGGTTAACTTGGGTCGCCGGGCGAATGCCGGGAGGATTACTTAACCCTTCTCCAAATTCCTGTCCTTTTATGTCATCATTACCATCGGCAATGGTCCTCTCCGTGCATGGTAATTGAGCTCTGTGAATACGGTTCTCGGTGCGGAGGTGGCACTGTGGTCGCCTGCCTAGGGGACCACCAGACGAAACCTGGAGAACCGTACGCAAACCTATTTATGTCTGTAGGAATACGCCTACGGTGGGCATCTCCCTGTGGCTCACCAGCAGCCCCATGGGTAACTATCATCTCATTCCATCCGTACGGGATATGATGAACAAAATCCGAGTCAGCGTGGTAAGTGCGGAATCTCCTCTGACATGTAATCGATTAATGAATATTCAATGATCCTCTTAAATAGGCAATGTCTTGCTCAGAAATATTGACCACTTTCTTTTGCAAACTTTTCTTAAGTAAAAATATACAGCCGTAAGTTGATACGGCAGCTTTAAACATATATATTATAAAGTGTTTTGAGGATTGAAAATGAGATCATTGTTTTATTGTTTAAAAACTGAAATATTATTTGGTGGTTAATATTAATAAGAACAGAGCGTCTTAGAAGTTTGTGATTCCTTCCCACATACTATTGAAACATTACTTATTCTGAGGAACATTAAAATAAGCTATTAACTTAATAATATGTAATAAAAAACAATAATACATTTCTCAAAATTTCTTAATTTAAACCATTATTTATGTTTAGTTAAATAGAAATAACCTCAAATTAAACTTTTCATATTGACAAAACGGATTACCAAAATGAGGTTCTAAGAGTATCCAAATATACTTTTAAAAGTGCACGTAATTAACCTTCTGTGCTGAAGTTGAAAAAGAGCAAACATCTTATAAGTATCCCAAGTCGATTTATTGGCCAGGGATGCCCAAGCGAGTGGATTAAACCAGATACCTTCTTAGTATGAAAAACAATAATACGCCAGGTGTTGTTAAATGTTTATTGTCAATATGAATCAATGTATCTACACAGCGTTTATTAACAACACTGGAATTCTAAGGAATGTTCCACAGGGAACGAATAACTTTGAAATGTATAAGAGTATACTGAATGACTACAGGAAGTAGTTCCCTATTACGTATAGTAAGTAGAGGAAGTATTGTATTTCAACCCTAAAATGCGATGTCAAGATTTCACCAAAAATATATACTTTCAGGCCCTATGAATGGGCATTTTTAGAGAATGGTCCGTGTGTGTGTCTGTTTGTGTATGTGTATGCATATGTGTGTGTGTGTCTATGTGTCTGTCTGTGTGTCTGTCAGTCTGTGGACAGCATAATTCAAAAACGAAAAGTCAGTTAAAAACCAAAGTTGCTATTTAAGTTTAATGTCTTTCAAGCATGCGACACGAAGATTTTTAAGAAAATTTCTCCACCCTAAACTACCCTTTAAATTGAAAATTTTTCTGAAAGTTTTACTTTCTCGAATATAGCTCTAACGATTTTGATTAAAATGCCATATGTTTGAGATATTTTTGTATATTTTGAATGTTTTGGCTAAAGTCTGTGTAGCCCTGTCTACTCTGGGTGACTTTTGCATAAATGGTAAACCGTAAGAGATAGACCAAAGCTTACTTTACAAAAAACGTAAATCTTGCTGAAACACACTATTTGTGTTCAAATAATTTGTTTTTGTCGAGTCAACCATTTCGGAGATATTCCTTATTATTTGGTGAGTTTTGGAACACTTAAAAAGTTTTCATCAAATGGCAGATCGTGGTTCATCTTTTATAGCATAGCCATGCTAGAAGAATGGAATCTCAAAGCTTTGAAAATTTTGACTGTTGCTCAAAGCCTACTGTATACCCATATTCCGCTTGTACCCACAAGAAAATAAACAATGGGATAATTTCTGAAAATTTTTATCTCAACTAACATAAAGAAGATAAAGGAATAAGAGTTTGTAAGAATGGTTAGTACAAGAGCAGAGAAAGTCATTTGAGTGCAACACATCAGATTTTTAGTAGTTGAATTCCTGAAGGCACACCAATGTTATAGAAAGAGAGAGTGCATTTAGCCCCGAGTGTCTTAGATTATTTTGAACCCAAACATTAATTATTCTAGTTATTATCAGCCCGGTTCGTTTTATAAATTAAAATTAATTTTATATTTACATAACTGTTTCAGTACCACACTACGGTTATTTAAAAACATTTTAGTTTTGAAATTTTACATCTATTACCCTAGGCTACAATTCTACAATTAGTCACTCCGGAGCACCAGTACTCTATGAAATTTATTTTGTTCCCTCTATTAATAACACTTTCATTATTTGAAAGCAATTTCCATGTGCACAATGTATTAATTTATTTCTGGGTTAAATTCTTCCTAACCACCTTTTCCTCCTGCAGTGCTACAGGACCTTTTATATTACAACTATTTGTTATATATTGGTCCTAGAAAGGAATATTTATATGAAGCTCATTCAAGAGATCCTTGATTTCATTCATGATATAAACCAATTGTTAAAATTAATAGGAATATTATTCTTGTAATTGTTCAAATTGTTATGTTTGATCTAAAAGGAATAATATGATCTATTTGGTTAAAGGAAAGTGTAAATTAAGTTAATTAACAAGCATTCATTACTCATTAGTGTATAATAATACCACCAAACCACTTTAAAAAGCTTATTTTATGTAATCTGTGCTTTAATACTGTTCTGCAATCAATAAGAGAATAAAATTCCTTCTTAAGATTTCCGGGTAAGTCGGAAAACATTCCTTTCCGAAATGCCATCCCCATCCTTAGGTTTGCAATCTCGATGTGTATTCTCAGTTCTGTGAGTGAATAGAAATATACTATTTTCTTATTATTTTGTTTATATTACTCAATTTTAATATTTAGCCTTATTCAGAGAACGTAAGTAAATTTAGACAGAGGTTGATTTGTTACTGAATTATTGCAATATTCGTTTTAAGTGTTTATTTAGGAGTTGTTTTGCACAAGAAGTAGTAGTAGTAGTGTCGATAACATTATGTAAGGCTTTGGTATGTTTCATTGGGGAATCAAAAAACGAGAAAATAAAAATAAAGTGATTTTCTACACGAGAAAAGATAAGTATTTAAAAATTGAAGCCAATAACAAGAAATATACTGTCTGAGATAGTCAACACCCCAAGCCATGTCAGTTTGGGTGGCTTGGTTAGACGCTGGCCAAATGATCCCAAGGTCGCGGGTTCAAATCCGGAGCAGACCGACGACAGCTCCATGTCCGTAGATTTACTGGCATGTAAAAGAACTCCTGTGGGATAAAATTCCGGCACACCGACGACGCTGATTGATCCTGGAAATTGATGGCGTCGTTAAACAACAAAATAAATTAAAAATTTTCCTCAAGCCATCACCACAAAGGGCACACAACAGAGCCCCAAATGCCAGGGAGAAATAATTCTAAAGAGCACAATTCGTTGGTCAGCCTTAACATACCGAACGCCGTTGCCTGAAACGTTTAACCCTGAAACAGCGAAATTAAATGGAGACAAGAAATGGTGGACGGGACATTTCTGGTAGAAGAGGAATCACTCCATATTTGACTACCGACCGAGGCAAACGACGAGAAAATTCATAATCAAACGGGAATTGAACCTGGAACCATCCGAATGCGAGGCTTAAGGTTTACCGCAGTGCCACCATTGCATCAATAACAACATAAATCAAGAATATTCATTTGCAGCTAATGATAAAATAATAAATAGGGACATAAAATAAATTAAAAGTACATATTTGTATTGTTAGTAACGATACCATAAGCCTTTTACACAGAAATACGATTCTGTCTCATACAGTGAATTAGACGAGTCTTCTTGGCTTTCGAAGTGACAGTGTTCATTTTTATTACTATTGTGAGGTAATACGTTTATCATGGAAGCAAAGAAACAAACGATTCAGCGTTAGAGTATTTTTCATTTTCTGTGTTGTATACTTTATTGTACTTCTTTGTATTGTCGGGCCTAATGATCTAGTTGTCGACAGGCCCTTAAGCAGCACCACTCACTCACTCACTCACTCATGACTCACTCACTCACTCATGACTCACTCATGCACTCATGACTCACTCACGGACTCATGATTCACTCACTCACTCATTCATGGCTCACTCACTCTTTGTATTGTACCACTAGAAACACATTCGTTTTCTGTGACTCAAACACTATGTAACTGAAAATTTCAACTCTTGCAAAGTTCACTTGTCTTTCGATCATCCTAAATCGCTCCATTGCCTGTGCTGAAAAAATCACATGAATGTCGTTACTTACTATTGTGGAAACTATTCTTATAAACACTTATTTTTCTCTTTCATTTAATTGAGATAAAAGTTTGTAGAAAATAGTTTTATTATATATTTCCTTACAGGTGTGATAGGAATAGCAGAATACAGTAGGCTTAAGCACAGTCAAATCTCATAAGAGCTGGTGGCTAGTGATGGCTTTAAAATTTCATTCTCTTTCCATGATCTGGGCAAACAAATAAATAAGGAGTTCCTCTTTGAGAAAAGTATAAGTATCCGAAAATTCAAACTAATAAGAAGAAATTTCGAAAAACTGTGCCTCAATCAGATGTACATTTTTTAGGAATTAGTCCATCTCGCACGGTTCACCAGTCATGACAAATGAAGAGGACTTTGGAGGCCATTCGCAGAAAATTCAATATCTACATTTAATTTATCATGAAAATATCTAGAAGATACGATATTTTAATCAAAATCGTGAGATTCATTTTTATGAAAGTTAAAATTTTCGAAAAATAGACCAAATAAACGTATCTTGCGTGGGGGTATTTGCTTAAAATATTTATATCATATTCATGTCACATCCTTGTAAGATGCTCAATTAGATACCAATGTTGATATTTAACTGACCTTTTATTTTTGAGTTATTGTGTTTGTGTTTAGAATTGCAATATCTTCACTATTATTTATATGGTGGAGAAAGTAAATATTGGTACTCATTTAACCTTTTGATACATTTTTTTCCATTTTGAACAATATAGCTGTCGAAGCCATGAACTGAATACAGGTTTGGAATCATCGGCGTTGGCAAACTTTTTTTCAGGGTTGCAACAATATTAATTCATTGCTCTGTTGTCAAACGCTGAGTAAATTTGTTGCGGATAACCGTATTAATTTGTCGTAAATAAAATTTATTGTGATCATATAATTATATTACAAGTTTTCTGTTTCCAACCACTGTCGGTAAGAATTCCCATGGACTTAAACGGTAAAAATGTGTTCAAAAATAAAAATCGTGTAACTATTGTTGCGACGCGGAATCACTGTTGACACAATAACTAGTAAAGGTATGTAGCTATTTGAAAATACTGCATTTATTATTTACATTTAAATGTGAATAACGTCACTGGCAAGTTAATTTGTAACACAGGTGCTATGAAGGAATTAAGTATCTGTTTTGCACGAAGGAAAATTTTTTCTTAGCATTAAAATTAAAACAGTAGTGCAAGGGTCAGTAATTTGCTCCGTATTTAATTGATCAATTTCAAGGGGGGCCGTGGTCCCCCCTTCCTTCCCTTCGTGAAGCTATGTTTGGGATAAAGTTTAATTTTTAGTCAGTGTTATTTGCTATTGATGAACAAATTCCGTCAGTAGCTATTTTGGTTTAACGTCAAATACGGATTATCCAATACCATATATAAACCACAAAAGCATAGTTTTTGGGATCATGTGCTTTGGTGTAGGATGGAAAAAACAATGAAAAACTGCACTGTAGTTTAGTTGTTTGTTACAGTTTTCGGCTTCACTTTGTTTTATTTCCTTCCTCGCTCCCTCCCCACTCTCCAGCGCCTCCTGTGTGGTTCGTTTTCTCTGTGGCAGTTGATCTATAGAGCAGTTAGCCACCTACTGAGCCTACAAAGCCACAGATAAAATACGGGATTCTTTGTGGGTGAATCCCTCAAATTATTCATTCTGACATAATTGCTGAGAACGAGCGCAAGTGTCTCCGGCGATGACGCCCACGGTTTTGGGCATTCCATTCGCCGTCCTTGTCCATAATTTGTTTTGGAAAAACAGGGCATTGTGAACTGACGTAGAGTTTTTATTCTTGCGGATAAAGGTCTTGCTAAAAAGGTGCACATCATTAAGACGAATTAGCTTCAATTATACACTACATGGGTTCCTGAGGGCAACTCTGTGGATAAAAAAGAAGACAAAAATGAAAGCTATAATCAGCAACGTGTATTTAACACATTGACTATGAAAGTCAGTATTAATAATGTAAATAAAATGTTAATAGAAGAAAACTTCTTTACAGTCTTTGTTGTAAGATTACACAGTTGCTTTTACAAATACGGGCTGTTCTGCGCCTTGTAATTAAAATATTCTTTCATCTGTCCACTGAACATCTCTATAATGATCAGACCTACATGCGGGAATTTCTTTTGCTCCTTCACATGTTTTAGTTCAAAGCTTGTGTATGAACTAGTTGTCTACATCCCACCTTTGACATTAACCTTTCCATTATCTGTTTGTAGTCTTGTCATAGAGCAAACAAACGCTAGAATCTCTCTGGCGAATTTCTTCCTGCGACGGATCCTATAGTTTTTTTACTCAATTTGAATATAATGGGGGTGAAGGCAACACTAACTTCAACGTGTGTAGGATATAAATAAAACAATGTGATATATCCTGTTTCACATAAGGGCTTTATTCTTTAAATAAATAAATAAATAAATAAATAAATAAATAAATAAATAAATAATAATAATAATAGTAGTAGTAATAATAGTAATAATAATAGTAATAATAGTAATAATAATAGTAATAATAATAGTAATAATAGTAATAATAATAATAATAATAGTAATAATAATAATAATAATAATAATAATAATAATAATAATAATAATAATAATAATAATAATAATAATAATAATAATAATAATAATAATAATAATAATAATAATAATAATAATAATAATAATAGTAGTAGTAGTAGCAGTAGTAGTAATAATAGTAATAATAGTAATAATAATAATAACAATAATAACAATAATAGTAATAGTAATAATAACAATAACAATAATAGTAATAGTAATAATAACAATAACAATAATAGTAATAGTAATAATAACAATAACAATAATAGTAATAGTAATAATAACAATAACAATAATAGTAATAGTAATAATAACAATAACAATAACAATAATAATAATAATAATAATAATAATAATAATAATAATAATAATAATAATAATAATAATAATAATAATAATAATAATAATAATAATAATAATAATAATAATAATAATAATAATAATAATAATAATATCTAATAATAATAAATTTGTATAATAGTTTAATTATACACACCTGAAGCTATTAACAGTGAAGCAATATGACCCACAAATAACACACAGTATGTAGCGGCTCACTCAAAGTAAATTTTGAAACCCAGGCCCTTTGCGATTAACACAAAGAGTGCATCGGCGTGTCCTATTTTGCCGTACTCTCACCAAGACACCAGCCACTTCTCTGGTTTAAAAGTTTGTCGGTCTAATTTTGAATAGTAAAGCTGTGATTAACTATAAACAACAAGATGTCTGTGTTTTGTTTATGTGTTATGTGTTTGTTTCTTGGATTTAGATTGTGTGCCTTACTAAGATAAATGCAATACTAATTTGCATTGATTTTGCCGTAAATACTTAAACTGAGCGGGAGGCAGTAATCTATGACATTAACTTGCCTAGCGCTTAAACGAAGCACCGCAGCAAAACACTTTCCTTAACTAAATGTGTTTAAAATAATGTTATCTATCAGCTTCCAAAGTTTGTCGGTCTAAGTTTGGGACACTCTATATGTACCTAAGATATATCCCAGTATGTATGTGTGAATGGAAAATAACGAAATTCAAACAAAATTTGTTGAGAAGTCTTGTTTTAAAAGGAAAAAAAAAAAAAAAAAAAAACAACAACAACTAACTGTTATTTACCAAAAGACTCTCCAGCAGTTCCTAAGGTTAAACTCGTGCAACAGTGTAATGTTCCCGAGTTTATAGTGCGCCAAAATTGGCCATCGGTAAATCTAGGTCAGGATTCCAACTATGAGACATTATCAAGACTTAAACTTGCGAGATACGAAATCTGGAGACCATAAAACAAGATTTGAAGCTAACAGAATTTGGACATAAACGTCATGAGTGGTGTTATAGATAATTGGCCGTACCGTTTAAAAGCTTATGTGACCTCCAAAGAAGGAATTTTGAGTAACTACAGTTTGGGCCTGGCAGGAGTGCAGCCAGCCAGTACGTCAGTAAAGAATTCCAGGCACACAACGATATCTGAAGCCGGAGTCGTGCTTCTGGTCGCGCATACGATAATACTGCTTACCTTGGAATGTGTATTTAGATTAAAACACTAAAAAAAGCGGAACTTGATTGTTATTTTTAGTTCATGCACTATATTTAGCTTACAAAGCGTAAATGCTGACTTAAAATACTCCGTCTTTCACTGTTGCTTTTCTATATTTTTCAAAAACCCTGCCAATCCGTTTCGGTCACAAGTAATATGCCCTCGAGCGTTATATCTTGCATTTCGTGTATGGATAAGTCACTCGCTACATTTGTTTATTTATTCAATTTACCTTGGCCCAACCTCTATGGAATTGAGATCACACTGTATGAATAACACAGTGGCCCAATGAAAGCAAAAAATGCGTCCGCTTTAAAGACTTTCTCGCTAGGTTGATTTGTTTCAATCATACTATAAAGGTCAGTTCTACCATAGAACTGTCATTCTGAACCCCTTTGTTCTGCAACCACAATATCACAGCAAATTTCACAGTACTTCTTGGTGGGGATTTATCAACTTCTATACCACTTTTTTACTTTCTCTACTAGTAAGTAGAGAAAGTATTGTATTCCACCCAAAAATTCGATGTCAAGATTTCACCGGAAATATGTTTTGACACCCCCAGGATCCAAAAAAAGCATTTTTAGAAAAAGGTCCATGTGTATGTGTCAGTCTGTGTCTGTCAGTCTGTGGACAGCATAACTCAAAAACGAAAAGCCGATCAAAAACCAAAGTTGATCTTTAAGTTTACTATCTTTCAAGGATGCGACACGAAGATTTTGAAGAAAATAGCCCCACTCTAAACAACCCTTTCCAAGGAAAATTTTTATTTTTCTTGAAAATGACTCTAAAGATTTTGATTAAAATGTCATAAGTTTGAGATATTTTTTTAGAAAAATGAAATGCATATAATGAATTTTCTGGCTATAGCCCCTGTAGTCGTATTTACTCTGGACGACTTTGGCAAAATTGGTAAACCGTTAGAGATAGACCAAATTATACCACACAAAAAATGTCGATCTTGCTAAAATACACAATTTATGTCTCAATAAATTTTCTTGTAGGATGAACCATTTCGGAGATATTCCTTGTTATGTGTGTGAGTTTCGGAAAACTTAAAACTTTCGTGAAATGGAACATCGTTCTTCATTTTTTTATATGTTAAGCGTGCAAAGAGAACGCAATCTCAAAGCTTTTAAAAGAGTTGACTATCGCACAAAGCCTACTGTATTCTAACATTCCCCTTGCACCTACAAGGAAATAAGCAATACGATAATTTGTACAAATGTTTATCTCATCTAACACAAAGAAGATATAGGAATAAGAGATTGAAGATTGATTAGTACAAGGGTAGAGAAAGTCATGTGTGTGCAGCATATCAGATTTTTATTATGACTTCCGACATAAAGCCATATGATTTTACAAGCGAAATTAAGAGAAATTAGCGCGAATAACATTGGAGGTTGTTTGGCAACGTAATCAGCAGAGCAACGTTAGCTAGGAAGTTTGCTAAACTCGGGTTAGACTATGTGAAATGTCTCTTCTCTCCCCTTTATTCCCCTAAGAGAGTGAACAATAGTATCTGCTCTTTGATTTTTGGAATAACTGGTATGAAAATGTTTTGGATACTGTCGTTCTTTGTAGTGCTACTCACGTTTATAATTGTGAGAGGTCTTATATGAGATATGACTAGGTATTCAAGGAGTAATGTACTTCAAATGGATTGAAAATCTTTGCAAAAACTCGGTTCCTGCAGACGAGACAATTTGGAAGATTTATTTATCCGCCTGTTATAGTTCAAGGGTTCAGTGCCTTAAAATGAATGTGCACCGTGGTGTTGTGAAATACTACGGTTGTGAGATATCCGAGTAGATATATAAGCCCACCTTGGTAACCTGATGCTGTATAATTATCGCAGATGTTTATGCTTTGTTTGCAGAATCCACAAAACGAAGCCTTTAAGCCGGGATTAGTGGCACATTTAGCAAAATCCGAGCATGTAATTGCTTCGGAAATTGTGAGAATGCTGTGTGGACTAGAATACAACACGAGAGATGTATTTACCATTAGAGAAGTAAATACCATACGGTTCAAAGCATCAGCAGTTAAGACTCAGCAGCACTTTTTGGAGGCTTTCGCCTTCGAAAGGCAGGATTCTGAATGTGGTTTGTTCATACTGTCTGTACTGCGTTGTGGATTAAACACTAGGGGTTAAATTCAACAGCGTTGGTCAAATATACCATTTGATTCATCAGAATTATGTTATGGCCTTATATCGTTATGGTTCAAACGGTTTCTTTAAGCCCTCATAACAAAATGTGAGATATACAGGGTATGGAAGCCGATTGTTTTATGTTTTGGAGAAATAAATAACAATGCTTGGTAAAACGCTCTAACAATAAGAAAACACAGAATGACCATCGCTTACTATAGGTCTGGCTTCCTAATGGAGCAAGTGATTGAGCATGCTCAAAAATCGTAGTACTTTAGAGGCAAAATATTTAAACGGTACTTACTTTAAAAACAGGCCTCGTATAAGCCTTAGCGACCTTCATTTTGTTACCTACTGAACATATATCAGTTCAAATTCGTGGGCGGTCTGTGCTAAGAGAGCACCAGTTTCCCAGGTCTCCATATACTTCTAAAAACTTAAGCCACCCCTGCATGCTTCGAATTACTGTGTAGTGTCGTGGTGACGCCGGCAATGAGCAGAGGGCGCTTCCGAGCGCTAAACCCTTAAAGCCAGTCTAAAATATCCTAGCCTTAAAACAGTTTAGAAAAGCTATCACACACGACAACACAAAGTGCAGGCTTGTTACACTGTGAATATTTACTGATAAAAACCAGAAATGTAATTGCAGCCACAACTTCCAAACTTTACTATTAAACCATTTAGTTTTAGGAATCAGTGTAAAGAACAACTCTATTTGATATTTCAATACGTATTTACTTTCTCTACTACGTGTAGTAAAGCAGAGGAAGCATTGTATGCCACCCAAAGATTCGATGTCAAGGTTTCACCAGAAATATATCTTTTGAGGGTCCTGAATCCAAAAGAAAAGCATTTTTAGAAAAAGGTCCGTATGTCTCTGTGTGTCTGTCAACCTGGGGACAGCATAACTCAAAAACGATAATTCGGTCAAAAACCAAAGTTGTTATTTAAGTTTAATATCTTTTAAGGATGCGACACGAAAACTTTGAAGAAAATTGCTCAACCATAAACTACCTCTTACACGAAAAATTTTTCGAAAAGTTTGATTTTCCTTCATTTTGATTAAAATGCCATATGTTTACTCTGGATGACTTGCAAAACTGGTAAACTGTAAGAGATGGACCAAATCTTACTATAAAAAAATGTAAATCTTGCTAAACCACACATTTTATGTCCGAATATATATATATATATATATATATATATATTTTTTTTTGTAGAGTGAACCATTTCGGAGATATTACTTGTTATTTGTGTAAGTTTTTTTTTTTTTTTTTTTTTTTTTTTTTTTTTTTTTTTTTTTTTTTTTTTTGTCGGTCTGGGTGGCTCAGTTGGTTAGACGCTGGCCTACTGATCCCAAGGTCGCGGGTTCAAACCCGGCCCAGACCGATGGTTTTTAAGTGTGCTTAAAAACGACAGCTCCATGTCAGTAGATTTACTGGCATGTTAAAGAACTCCTGCGGGACGAAATTCCGGCACACCGGCGACGCTGATGTGATCCTGGCAATTGACAGCGTCGTTAAACAAGAAAATAATTTAATTTAATTTGTGTAAGTTTTGGTGAACTTATACTTCTGTCAAACGTAACACCGCTACTCATTTCTTATATGTTAACCGTGCATGGAGAACGAAATTTGAAAGCTTTAAAAGATTTGACTATCGCTCAAAGCCTACTGTAATACCATATTCCCGTTGCACGTGCAAGAAAACGAGCAATAAGATAATTTCTGCAAACGTTTATCTCAACTACACGAAGATAGAAGAATAGGAGTTTGTAGGAATGGTTAGTACAACAGTAGTGAAAGTCGTGTGAGTGCAGCACATCAGATTTTTGGTAATTATAATTAACAACCATAACAAAAAGTTACCAGAAACAGTTTTGTGAATAAAATCAAAATGAAACTAGTTTAGGATTATTTAAGTTTAGGACCTGTATTGAACATAAATAGTTGAACAGTATTCACAGCCTATCTTAAAAAGGAAGTTTCCGTTAAGAACCTAAAATTGAACAATCTGTACTCTAACACTTGAAGCTCTTTAGTTATTCTATTTATGGTTGCACAGAAAATATGTAGTGTTTAAAGACGCAGACGTAAATTAGAATTAAAAAAATGTTACTCTTTGTCATGAAAGCTGTTATTATTGTCACTGAAAATGGAATAATGCATTTCTGTTATTACTTTTCAATAAAGGTACATTTTCCTACGAAGCACCAGTTTACTGCAAATATTTCAAACACCCTATTATGTTCCAACAAACTAAAGAATTAAAAATCTGATGTGTTGCACTCAAATGACTTTCTCTCTGTTACACAAACTATTCTTACACTTATTCTTCTATCTACTTCATATTAATCGAGATAAACATTTGTAGGAACTATCTTGTTGCTAATTTTCTTGTACACGCAAGAGGAACACATTAGGCTTTAAACGACAAACATTTTAAGAGCGATCACTATATGATGACTTTGACATTCCGTTCTCTTTGCATGACCAAGAGATAAAAATTCCATTTGAGAAGTGATGCAACATTCTGATAAATAACAAGGAATATGTCCGAAATGGTTCACTACACAAAAAATGCATTTGGACATCACGTGTTTTAACGAGATCTACATTTTGAAGAAAATCAGTTTTCTAAAAATGTTCCATGTCAAGCGTAGTTAAGGTGAAGGAATTTTCTTCAAAATCTTTGTCACATCCTTGAAAGGTATTAAACTTAAATATCAAATTCAGTTTTTAACTGACTTCGTTTCTGAGGTATGCTGTTCAGAGATAGACACACAGACACATACATACACGCGCACACACACACACACACACACACACACAAACCTTTTTCTAAAAATGCTTTTTTTTTTTAATTCAGAGGTCCTTAAAACATATTTCAGATGAAATCTCGACATCGAAATTTTTGGGTCGAGTCCCATACTAACAATACACAGCAAGTAAAAATTAATGCTGGTGCTTTATTAAAATGATGTGAACTGAAGCAATGCAGCAGTTCAGGGAAACGACGGAAAGCTTTCTAAGCATGTTTGGAGATTATTCTACAGTCGTGAGACTGTAAGACTTAGCCAATGTGTAAGCGTTATCAACTTATCACAAAGTGATTAGAGGACAGGATGAGAAAACCTTGACCTATTAGATGGTTGTTGACTAAGCAGCGACCTTCAGTTGTCACTGTTCTTCAATTGTTTCGATGACGACAGAAGAGCTACTATTCAATACGAAAGGAAAATTTAAGGTTTTGAATAATTCAGTAGTCATAAATGCAAAAATATACTATAGCTGAGTTGATTAAGTTCAGAGATAGCTGAAGGTGCTGTAATTCTGGAAAACACGATCCATTAGTGTGTAAATGTGATTCCAGGGTAATTTCTGACACCACTCAAAACGCTTCTGGTATTTGTTTTATGGTTTTTGGTGGAATATTTATTTTTATTTCGTTAAGCTAAATATGTTGGAAATAGTGCGATCTTCAATCTCTGCAGGAGAAAAGCGTGGGATTTGAAAATTTTAAATGCACGATTCAGCTCAGAAACTGAGCAACTTATTTCAACAATTATTTTTCTACGGAATAACTTGAGTCTGTGAACTGTATGCATACCCCGAAATCTGGTTAATTTTGTGGGGTAGGGGGTCGGAGAGAATGGCCAATTTTGTTTATATTTTAATGACAGATATTATTTTGTACCTAGGATGTGAATGTATTAAAATATTCTGTGGAGCAGGAAAAGAATAAGAATTCAAACAGTATTTTCATTTTAGTTTTCAGGAAATGCAATATGCAGTGGCAGGGTTTAATACTTAGTAATACATAGTAACTAAGTATACAGATATTTTCTTTTTTAGACGTCTCTAGATTGTCATTTCGAGGTTCACCCTTAACGTCATACAAAAACGCCATTCTTGTACTCACTTATGTTAATCATAAATTATAACAATTGAGGAAGAATTTAATATAACACTCGTTATTTCAATCAGAACAAGGAAACTGAGTTTTAAAACAAATTTAATTACATAACATAAAACGGACATTAAAAAGTGAGGCACGACCTGAATCGATAATTAAATTGCATAAGTGCATGGCAATATCTACTGTCAAATGTGGATCTGAAACATGGACAACTACAAACCAACACCACAAAAAAAAAAAAAAAAAAAAAAAAAAAAAAAAAAGCTACTGACGGCAGATTTGAGATTCCTAAGATCTATGGCAGGATATGCAAAAATGCGAAGAAAGACCAATGTAAGTATTCGCGAGGAATTAAAAGTAGACGAATTAATGTAATTATTAAGAGATGTAAAGAGAATTAGCTTACACTTGGACAGAGTGTCAAACAACAGAACACCCAAAAGCAAATATAAATCATGAGCCACAAGGCACAAGGAAACCAGGGCGAAAACAAGGAAACGAAGGTATCAGCAATTTGGAACCGGAACGAGCTGAAGTCCGAAACCGTAAAGTGATGAAGAAGAAGAAGAATTTTATTCTCGCCTTTATTCCTAAAAATGGTTATTACCTGTTCGCATACATAAACAAGTTGAAGTATGTAATTCCAATAACATTGGAAGTATTTGTGTATTGTTTAACCTTTAACTTGCGTTTTAATTTATATTAAAAGACACTAAGAATCGGTTTTACTCCCAGTTTTCAGATCACTGTACGAGGAGCACATTACATAGAGAGATGGTGAAAAGGTAAGGGAGAATTAATGTGGAATTGCAGGAAGAGGAAGAGAGGGAAAACGAAAGAAAGAGGAAGTGGGAGAAAGTAAAAGAGGTGGAGGGCGGAAAGGAATACCTGTAATAAACCAATAACGGCAGGATAGTGGTACGTTGTGCCGTTTCAAATATTTTCAAGTTATGCCAAAATTATAACACAAATACCCATGATGCTGTGATGTAGCCGCAGGTCGATCCAAGAGAAATGCACCTTAACCTCAACAACTTAAAGGGAAAATAGCTGTTACTCTGGTACCAAATTGACTTTCTTTGCTAATTGACCAATTTTAGTGAAATTTTTAGGTTAAATTGGACCTGTTTTGATATATTCTTGGTATAAGTTTCATTGCTCTAGATTAAATAAGTTATTATTAAAATTATTTGTTTTAAAACAATTTAATAGCAATAAAAGGTAGACTATTTACCGTTTAAAATTAAAATAGAGACCTGAAATTTATTATGCAAATTTTTCTATACCTGTGCAATAAAAGTATGCAATTTAGTTTCCAAAATAGTAAAACTCATTCAAAATATTAATCATTTTTCTATTTAGAACAAAATAAAAGGAAATATTACCAATAATTACAAAGAAAGAATAGCATATACTTCTATATATACGTGTAATCAACAAACCAATGCAGTTTTACTTAGCAAGTTATATTCTACACGTCCTGAAAATTTCAGCTAATGTATGCATACCTAAACCCATAGAGAATATTTCCATAGCTGCATGTACTCTTTAAAATTTAGAAAATGATGTTACCATTTTCTTGTTTATGTCAAAGCCACCTTTCGTTTTCTTTTCAGTGGTTGTAGCTTTTATTTTGTTTGAAAAAGCTTCACAAAGAAACATGTCACAGGTTTGGCATTTCACTAAAATGTTTATAGAGAAACCCACTCATAGTTTTCTGAAAAACAAGTTCTTCAAAACATCACTGTCAACAAGAAGGTAATCTGACTCTGCAACTTCATTTATGCGTTTGATCAGGTTAGACACTGGCCAACTGATCCCAAGGTCGCAGGTTCAAATCCGGCCCAGACCGATGCTTAAAAACGATAGCTCCATGTCAGTGGATTTACTGGTATGTGAAAGAAACCCTGCGGGACGAAATTCCGGCACACCGGCAACGCTGATGTGATCCTGACAATTGACAGCATTGTTAAACAACAAAAACATTAAATTCATCTGTGCACATGAGAGCAAATGATCACTTTCAGCTGCAGAGTTATTAGCATAAGATTCTTCTTTCAGATAAAAGTTCAGCTTTCTTTTTCTTTATTGTATTTCCACTCCACATTCCTCTCATTACATTTTCTTAAAAGACACAAGTGATGCAACAAATCAACCATACACATGGATGCTTTAGCTGTTTTGTAAACACCATAATGCATTTGTTATATTTTATATTTTTGTCAACAGGTAACAGCACTTGTGCAAGCCAACATCTATATTTTAAAGGAAAATGTCTCATTAAAATCCAAAACCCCAAATAGACCCAGCCTTAGCTAGAAACTGAAATCTGACAGATTTGCCACACCTATTTTCCATTGCAAGTGTTTAAATAAATTTGAAAAACTCCACTTTCCATGCCATATTTTGGAAATGTTGAAGACAATATCACTTAAAGAACTTTTTCTGAAAAAAAAAAAAAATGCATTTATGGCGATTTTGTCACTGGAATGCGGGTCCCAATCAACCGACAAGCATGATTATTAATTTTTGTTAAAACTAGACATGCTTTGCATACTCCACAAAGATATGGCAAAAAGGGGAAGGAGAAAGGCAAAGGAAGAGAGGAATGTGGGAATGGAGAGAGAAAGGGCATGAGGAAGAGAATAAAAAAATAAACGGGAAGGTACAAAAAGTAAAATAGAGATAGAGCTAGAAAAGAATATTTGTATTAAAGCAATTTGTAACGAGAATATTTTAGCTTATGTAAAAGTCTGATGTGTTGCACTCACATGCCTTTCTCTACTCTTGTACTAACCATTCTTACAAATTCTTATTCCTATATCTTCTTCGGTTAGTTGAGAAAACATTTGTACAAATTCTCTTATTGCTTATTTCCTTGTAGGTGCAAGGGAAATATTAGAATACAATAGGCTTTGAGCGATAGTAAAATCTTTAATAGCTTTGAGATCCCGTTCTCTTTGCACACTTAACATTATAAAAAAAATGAACAATGTTCCATTATTGTTTTCCGAAACTGACATAAATAACAAGGCGTATCTCCGAATTGGTTCACTCTATAAACAATTTTATTTCGACATAAATTGTGTGTTTTAGCAAGATCTACATTTTTTGTATGCTAAGATTTGGTCTATCTCTAAGTTATGCAAAAGTAGTCCAGAGTAAATACGACTATAGGGGCTATAATCATAAAATTCAAGATATACATTTCATTTGTCATAAAATATCTCAAACATGTAACATTTTAATCAAAATCGTTAGAGCCATTTTCAAGAAAATCAAAATTTTCTAAAAATTTTCCATGTAAAGGGTAGTTTAGGGTGGGGCTATTTTCTTCAAAATCTTCGTGTCGCATCCTTGAAGACATTAAACTTAAATACCAATTTTGGTTTTTAACCGACTTTTCATTTTTGAGTTATACTGTCCACAGACTGAGGCGCACGCACGCACACGCACACACACACACACACACACACACACACACACACACACACACACACAAACACACCTTTTTCTAAAAATGCTTATTTTGGATTCAGGGGCTCATAAAACATCGAATGTTTGGGTGGAATACAATACTTCCTCTACTTACCAGCAGAGAAAGTAAAAATTATTACAAACACTCTTAAAGCTGTTATGTAGCCGCAGGGGTCATAGAAAACCGCATGCACCTTAACCTCAAAAGCTTTAAAGGAAAACAGGGGACGTTTCAATAATTAAGAGCGATCTCAAACAACCTAGAAGCATGATGAACTTACACTGAAGCATGCAAACTCCTTCAGAGGGCGTTTCAGTAGGCACTTAAATTAATTTCCGCGCATTCCATTATTCCCTCTTTTTCGACATTGAGGCGGAAATTATTCCCATTTCAAATTACACGGGTCGCTGTAACGGTTGCGATGGCTTCCCTGTTTAAATACTCTCCATGGCGACGCAAGTGAAACGGGAATAATATTCCACTTTCCATTGTAACTGGGAGCTAAAGGGAACCCTGTTTTAAAGTTGGGACGTTGTTCATTGTTCATTGATTTCAGAAATTAGTTTCATGCCCATAAACATCAAACAGCCGCTAATTCTTAGTAATGCGCTCAAACAAACCGGCTCAAAACTCTCACTAGGCGAAAGCAGAGTCAAAACATTTAATTCAATCCAAGAACAAAACAGAGTTCGAGTACCGAACCACCATTAATTTGCCGCTACACTGAGCTTGTTAAGGCTCGCGAAACGTTAATATCATCGAGTTGCATCTGTATCTACTTCGGATTTGCAAGCACGCCGCGTATGTAATTCTCATCCCTTTCCTACTGCCAAATCGGATTACATAGAAAATGTTCACGTAACTCTGTAGCCAGAAAGCCAATGAAAATAGCATTATCATAAATTAAAGTTCCTCGTTCAAGCACGAAAAAACTTGCTGGCTTTGACCAACACATCGCTGGACAACATAATACGCAGCGAAGCTGAAATACGCTAAAACTGTTAATTCCAATTAAGCTAACTTTTTACCGTAAGCTCTAAACGCTTTTCTCCTCGATTATGGGCTCATTTTGTACCAGAGTAAAGGTTAAGAATAATTATAACTGATAGTTCATGAAAATTGACGGGATAACCAATTTTTACTGCCTCTATTGCTTACCTGTAAAGGGTAGAGGGTAAAAGATAGACACCATGCGCAGTACGACCTACAAAAAAATATAAAATAAAATATTAACATTATGTATTAATAGTTTAAAATAACATATTCGTCTTGTAAACTAAAATAAGTTCAACTTTTAAAACTTCAAAGGAAAGAAAATCTAAACATTAATTTCCAAAACCAATATATTATGTTAAAATATCCTTTTATATCAGTACTCTTATGATTAACACGCCCCAGGAGGAAGGGATGAAGGGAGGGAATCACAGGAGGCCACAGGTCGCAGTCACATAGGCCACAGAGACTCTCTTGACACTTTGAAGCTAGAGTTATGTACCGCTATCCAAAAACCATTTTGAGAAGTAAACAATGCTGAAATAAAAAGGAATTTAGAAAAATTACAGAATCATTCGTGGCTTTAAAATTGTTGATATTTAAAAACTAACTGTGCAGTACGAAGCTACAGGTATAATTTATAAGTATACAAACTGTTCACAGTTTTTCCCAAATTTCACCGATACTTTTCTCAATTTTAAGATTTTTTTTTCACTTTTTTTACTTTGGGTCGTGCCGATAGTCCATGAACCACTGAGAAAGTCTGCTGCGGAACACATACTAGGGTCTGCTGTTAGAAATGAAACTATCGCCACCAGACGACAATAACGGTAGTATCAATTACTGAACGTGTGGTCCTTTAAACTTCTATGTGAGGAATGAAGGAATGCAGTCCTGAAACGAGAGAATCGTACTGCGAATACCTCTGTCTGCGACGGGACGCGACGCGAGGCACTGGGGGACCTGTACTTAACCTGAAATTGAAACCACGTAGGAAGCCTAGCATGTTTCACATTCCTAAACCCTGCAAGGTAGGGCAGGGGCAAAGGCTTCAATCAATACAGCTTAAACATACAACAATACGCCTAAAGAATTTATCTACAATGCCTAAGGTCAGAGTAAATAGCGAAAACGGTAACAAATATAACTAAGTTTTTTAAAGCATTTTGTTAATTGGAATATCCTCTTTAACTCCATACAAAATTCAGAATTTTAGCCATAGAATTTACATTTTAAATATATATAACTAAACAAACAAACAAACAAATAAATTAACAAATAAAGACATAAATAGACATAAATGGACATAAACAAAGACACAAACAAATGAACAAACAAATAAGTAACTAAATAAATAAATAATTAAATAAATAAACGAACGAACGAATGAATGAATGAGTAAATAAATAAATAAGTAAATAAAGAAATATATAAATATTGTAACATTTTCTGTTTTCTACTATGAATTCTGCACTTCACAAGAAAATAAAACTATTAAACAGTTTGGGGTGTTAAGATATCTTTGACCCATCTTATTTGGGAAGTTTTGATCTACAAATTACTAATACTGCCAAGTATGGCAGCCTTCATGTGGTTATTCTTTGTTTGTAAATATGTTGAACTTATTTTTTAATATAAACGACTCGATTTTTCAGAAGTAATTGAAGTTGGACAAATTAAATTTCATGGTGGTAAAAGCAATCTCTATGCTACTGGTTTAGTACATGGGTGCGCAACTTATGGTACTGAGGAGAAACGCTTCAGTACTCCATCCATTTCTGTGATGTAACGGGGCCTCCCCTACTTGCTAGTGGCGAACTATGTAAATCGCCTTTGCACTATAAACGCTTGTTTGTATACAAAACCTGAAAAATCGTTATTTGTTATTTATTTTTATGCAGTGAATTTTATTTATTTATTTGTAAAGACGATTACAAGCGTTTTGGTCTCACTAACGCCTCAAAGTCGGGGATAAACCACCCACATTCTGGTCAATTAATACATAATTTTTTATTAAACTCAAGTTGGAAAAAGTTTGTTTACACAAGTTTTTGTGCCGAAAATTGTCATTAGGTGAGCTGCAAAGTAGCATATTTTGGAGAAACCTGTACTTGATACTAGAAATCAAGGTTTACATTTTTCGTATTTCGTTCAGCAACTATTGTTTCTAAATGCTCAAATGGATCTTGCAGACCAAACAATAATGATAATGAACGAAAATATACAGGATTGGTGAGTAAATAGATTTCATTTCACATATTTCTTAGATCACAAAATTTGGTTTCAAATGTAGCAGATAGTTTCTGCAGGATTTTTATGCAGCCAACTAATGTATTTATTATCCGTAAGGATTGTATGCAGGGGGAATTTTACAAATCTCCGACAGATACTTGGCTATCCCATTTTTTAAATTTTCTATACATGTATTTATTGATGCGGTTAATGAAACAATGTCTACATTTTTGACAACAAAATAATAATTTTGCCAGTTGAAACGTCGTCCTGTTCGCTGTTCGCTGTTCTGTGCTGCTCTGTGCTCAGAACGTCAATCACAGGTCATATTAACATAGTGGACGACTGTAGTGGGAGAGATTACATCACAAAGGGCCACACTTGCGCACCCATAATCTAGTTGGTGACATGTGCGTTACCTTTGACACCATCTCCAGTGTCGTTCTCCAATGTTGAACTATCGGTATCTTCTTCTCGGGTACGCGTAGGTAGACGTTACAATGGACAACGCCCGTTAAGTTGGCTAACATATACCTGCTAAAGTATTATTAAACCGTCTAACTTCTGACACTTTACGGTTCAAAATAGTTGCTCCTGTAATAATAATGAGAAGCGTAACTTGCCATGCACCGTAAAAATGTTACGCGGAAGGTTCCCTGACGATGACTATTAAATCTGTGTAACCCAAGCACAGTCCTTAAGCTCTGCAGCTGCCGATAATCGATCACAGTAATCACTTCTGTAAGGTTGAAAAACACTAAGGGAAAAGACGCGAATTTTAGAAATACACCCTCGTTTATCAACTTAAGTTTCGCCTAAATAGCTACCACTACGAACGTTCCCACATAATGTTGCCCAATTGAAAATTTGCTAATTTGCATCTGAAACGTATTTTTACTCTATGAGTTGCTCGATCCTGAGAATATAATTTCCTTTATAATTTTCAGAACTATGACTACGGGACTCAGTAATTGCTTCTCTTGAATATAACTGAATTAGAACACTAATTACCTTAGCCATACAGGCTTACTAATTGCCTTTTCCTCAACGCTTAAATTGCATCGTTTATGACACCTTTTCATGGCAAAACCTTACCTTATGGTTCTACATTATGCACTTATTTTATGATACGAAGGTTATTTATCCCAATTATTCATCAGTCTCTGTATCATTTCTTCATAAAAGGATTCAACTCACCCTTCAGTAATTCCAATATTATACTTTATCGATAACAGCATGTTGATCATTTCTTACAAAATAATTGCTTATATCTCTCAATAAAAACTTTCCTTAATAAACAAACGTATTGCATAAAAGTAGCTCGGTGACACCAAAAAATCATATCTAAATTCTGTCAAACCTTCAGTCCGATGTGGTTAATAGCTTTCCAGATAATGAGTGATGTGTTTAGCAGGGGTAAGGCTTCTATTCTCCCTTAATTGGGAATACATTTTTCATTAGTACAACCTAACACAGTTCAAATATTAGGTTAGCAATATAGCTTAGGAAGCGTCCCATATGTCCATCATTTGCGCTTAAACAATTGCATGCGACCGGTCTACACCGACATCAGAAGAAAGGAAAAGTAGCTGATGCGATGTTGCCAGTTCTAACAGAATTAAGGAGGCAACATACCACGAACTTTTTAAATTACATTTACATAAAAGCCATTCATTCTACTCAAATACGGGAAAGGAAAAAAATACCGTTTATTCAATTGTCTATGAATATAATCATCAATTTAGAACCATTTATCAACAGTAATCCAGAATACTATAATAATTTTATTGGATAAAAGTATATTTTTTCTAGAAAAGTGTAAACTGTTCAGCTTTTTAGTATACAACTTTTTCGTTATTCACAATAACAGGAGTTCCCTCTTAAAGTCTGCAGGATTATTTCTCTTCCACTATTAATTTGGAGATGGAACAGATCAGAAGGCCTAATTCATGCTAAGAAGAACATTGTAACTACAAACAGCAATTTAAGGAACTTACCCACACTTCAGGTGAATAGAATAATATTAATTATGCATATGAACATTTCCTTCAAAATAAGTTTCCCGTTGTAAATATGCATTACTAGAAAGTGAACAAATACACACATACACACATACACTAACACACCATGTTTCTTAGAACGTTGCCCTACCGACAGGTAGTTTTCGCGCTCCCTTCCTTTGGCTTTCCCCGATCAGTTAATGTATTCGTGTACAGGTCCTGTGCAACGCAAGGTAAGGTGATCAAAGCAAAATAACCAACACTGATATATGCACGTGCTTTGGCCATACTGGGAGTTTATAGAACAAGGCTTAGCAACTTTTGCTAAACGAGGCCTTTCAAATCTGTGTTAATAGTGAATTACGATAATGAATTTTATGTAGTGATTCTTATATCAGAAAGTAAATATTAGAATATAAATGTACAGGTGTTAGGGGTACCACTGCAGATATTTTTATTAGTAATTGAAGACATGTAGTAAAAATATGACATCAATATTAGTCTCATTTGTGAATTTATAATTTTACCAATTAAGGCATTTACACGTTGTTTGATATCTCTAAGTTGGCGTAGCTCAAAGTATATAAAATGTCGATCAATAGTTTATATGTTATTAAAGATATAATAATGACTGGTATTAATCAATAATTTCAAGTTGAATTTGATTTAAAATCAAATGTACTTATTATAGAACCAGTCTTGTGATAACGAATGGTGTACTGGAAACAAGTTCCAATACTTTCTGCAAAGCCAATGACCACACAAAACCTAGGCCAGTGGGTCATGTATTACTGTGAAGCAAAATGTATAGTATTTACGATAACCGTTGTTTATTCACAAAACTCATAAGTAGTTTGTGATAAACTTTTACACGGAGAGAGAGAGAGAGAGAGAGAGAGAGAAACTAACACACGATGTGGTTATATTAAGGTACCAATTATCAAAATCTCTGACCTTATACCCCTGACACCTGTATATTGGAGAAAGTATTGTTAACTATATTTTTAAGCTAGCGTTGTGTACGCAGTACATTGGAAGCTGATCCAGACTTTAAAAATTCTATGCCCCGGTTGGGAACTGAAACACAGAACTTCACCATTTCTTGCCGATTCTTTTATCTCTGGGATACAGAGCGCGTTAAACCTCTTTTTCTTCAAGCATCCCAATAGCCCTTGAAGGTTATATTATCTCAAGCGATAAAACATCGGAAAGGGCGCCGAAAATTCCAGGTTTGAGTCCTGAAAGCGCTATTGGAAATCTAACTTAGCTTTTCAAGGTAAGTATAATTTTTCTGTATTAGGATAGCGTTAAGTAAACCATAATAGAAAACTCGTCAATAGATATCTGAATCCAAAACTAAAACTCTGCCTGCAAACCTTGGAAAATGTAAAAACTACCTAATTTAAGGATCACTAACATCGCGACATCAAAGCTGCTATCTGGCTATTTCCAAATCGATTGACAAAATGTCGCACTTGTGACGGATATTTCATAACCATACACAAAGGTTCTTTACTGAAATGGTTAAATCTAACAGCATATATGCATTGTTTACCATCGTTATTGTTCTTGTCCGCGTTATTTTGCCTGTTGAACTTGTTTGCAGTTCCATGGACTGTGATCACTTGATGCGAAGCCATGGGTGCATGAGTGGACTACTTGGCTCAAGCACGCCCACCTCACATTATAATTGCAAATGTACTCAAGCTATTTGCACAAATTCATTGGAAATGCTCATTCGACGAGAGGAAGCCCAATTTTGTTTCCTGAAGCAGATATAATAAGGCCTTGATATGGGCTCTTTCTTTCTCTTTTCTTCAGTTCATTCGTTTCAACAGCATGATACACTTAGAAAACTAGTTTGCGTACATTTGTATTATGAAAATAGATAATACTGCAAATCCCACCCCTGACACCAAAGTGACATGACACATTCAGTTAATTTTTCTGTCACTTTATTTCCGTTAATCACAAAAAAAAACAGTTCTCTAATTTTATTTATCGTTATCACAATTTATCATCACCTTGCAACTCACAGAAGTTCTGTTCTACCGTAACTTGACACGTGCTTCACCGTCTTTATTTCACCTCTACTACTACTACTCTCTTTCTCTCTCTGTTTAAAAACAGCTGGCTTCGACATCATACTGACTAAAACTGCTTCACACAACAAAAAACTCCGACGCGACGATTAAATGTCCACAACTGTCTCTGACGATGTTCATACTCTCTCACCATGACTTTACACACAAACACGCACACCTAAAAGTAACCAACTGCTAACAGCTGTATCGTTCAACACTTAACGACACATTACAAAAACTGGCTTCTCTCTCGGTTCCTACTTGTTTATATAAGCGAGAATGATGTAGCACGAATTTTTCTCAAAATCCACTTTTTCCCGAACTTCACTTAAATAAGCCGGCAGTCTGGAAAAACGTTGATCTGCCACGCTCATAGTCGCCTTTGTACTGACCACTCCATTATCATCGGGCCACGTATTTACAAATAGTGGTATGAGGTAGCTTGACCTTGAGCGTCTCTGACGGAACAGGCAACCGCCGTCACAGTATATTTTGTTCTATTCATTTTGTGGAAGATCAAATGATTGAAATCAAGCCTATAATTTTCTTAAAACCCCTTTGTAATACCAGAATAACAATTTAAATTATCTCAGATTTACACACACACACACACACACACACACACACACACACACACACACACACACACACACACACACACACACACACACACACACACACACAAATTCCGTGTAAGAACATTTCATTCCGTGTAAGAACAATTATTGTCTTCAGATAGTTGAACATTTTACTAAAGAACAGTGTTGTCAATGAAGATTGCAAATTTTAGGTGCTATTACGAATATGAATGTTTAAACTAATGCTCAATCAAGCTATTCTATTTAATTTGTGAATAAAAATGGATAAAATAAAGATAGCGGGAGACGCACAAAATCATTATGAATGCATTAATTATTTAAAAATTGAAGCTTCAAATATTTAGAGTGATGATCCACGGATAATTCTTCTTCTGGTAGCCCACACTTAAACTCTCACTTTTGGCTTCAGATGTTTTAATGGCAAAAGTGCTATTGCAGATCAGTGTCTTCATCCTGTGGCGGATTGTGACTTGATTGTCGAAAAGTGTACTTAATTTGTTGGTGGTTATGACGGCGCCTTGTATATTATGAGGGCATTTGGTTCAAGGTGTGGTTTGGATATGCCTCTACTACGGAACTGCTCAACAGTTGAACATGTATCTCTAGTCAGGTGTGGAGGGTAAGTAGTTAGGAATTTTGGAAGTGTTTAAGCTATAAAATATGCCTGTTGAGGATATAATTGTTACACTGACTAGTTACACTATTACATCCACTGGGTTCACCATACTATTGTTTGTACATACTCGCGGTAAATGCAACCGCTCTCTTGGATGGATAGATTGTAACTCTCCCAGTATTTACAGTTGGCGTCTTTCTCTACCCACCCTAAACTAAAAAGCTTCCCAAAATGACACCCGATATTACAGCATCTGGGTTGAAGGATGTATGTTTTATTTCAAGCGGAAGTTTCAGAGGGTGGACCCTCATTAACTTTTGCCTTCCTGCACACACATCCTCATAGACCTCCCAAGTCAACCTTCAATTATATCCATATATGCGAACTAGCATAATACTATGTTCAATTAGTACTGTCACAAAATTACTCTATCATTTAATACCGTCACAATCCTCTGGTGGATTTCAACAATCTGCATTTCAGCACGCGGAGTATGGACTGCAAGAAGAGGAACGAATGCATTAGTTTATTGAACCGCAGAATTGAGAGAATTCCTCAGGGTGTGAAAGTAACAATCAGTTTTATTTCCAAAAAGTGTGCTTCTGTACATACATTGTATGCTTACCTAAGACTAAAATTCTTCATACTATGTGCAACACATTAAATTACGCACACACAAATATAGTGTTTAACACTTAAGAAACACTGAGGTGGCGCCATGGCCGAGTGGTTAGACCGTTCGCCTATTACCATGGTTTAATCCCAGAGACCCGCTTGCGGTATTGTCGGTGGACAAAGTGGCGTCTGGACGGGTTTTCTCCGGGTTCCCCTCATTACGGGGGAGTAACCAGAAGCACTGAAGTTATGAATCATAAGTAATACTCGATACCAGCGAGCCAAATCACGCCGCGATAACGCGTGGGACCCGTTTTCGGGAGGGCCCAGGTTCAATCTCCATCGACTGCCCACACTGAGCTTGAGATTTTCGTGGTTTTCCCTTGTCTTTAGGCAAATACTAGGGTAATTTCTCATTCGCTACTATTTCCTTCTTATCATTTTCCTGTTCATTCCGCTTCGTTCTTATCTTTCAGTTTCAGGTGTACTTCTAGATTTTCGGTGGTGGTTAGATGGCGCGAATGCTTGCTCAAAAAAAAAAAACTTCCTATTGACAATACAAGGTCGATTGTCGAAATTTAAACAATGTAGGAATAATTTATAACTACCACTCAAAGGAAGGAGTGATCATCTGTGAAGCCTTGATTAATAACACTCGCCGTGAAAACTTCAAATCTTGTTTACCCCAACATCAATTTGCATGAAGCCATTCGCGCAGATTCTATCAAGGTCATTCGCCACGTCTAAAAATGCCTCTGTACAAATACGTGTTCTCAGAGACTGAGAGGAAGTATCGACACATCGAACTCTTTACTGTCAGTTCAAATAATGCTCAAAATTCTATTCGGGATAGTCTTTAGAGTTATCTCAAGGATTTAAGGCGGAACTGCCACAAGTAACATAAAATTTAAGGACTAATAACGAGAAACAAAGGGTGTTTGTGAAAGTGTTATCTGTGGAGGAAGGGGCAGATTGCCCTAGTTTTCACTAGCTAGTATGTACTTGGTCAGTTTCTCACTCCCTCTTTATGGCCACTCAGCCGTTAACCAAGCAGTGAATGGCGTATAACTAGAGGTGTTTGGTAGAGGGGGTGGACAGCTAATAAGCACTGCCTGCATGCTACACTTACGCACCGCAGGGTCACATAACAACGTGTCCTTGCTATGCATTATGGCGGGCGTCACGGTTCACTCGGGCTGAGTGTACGAACTGGTACACATGTTTCTATTCCCCAGAGTATGTACTGGTTGGCTGGCTGTCTACCCTGACTAATTTCCAAACTGTATAAAATGAGAAGGGGACTGGGGCTCATCTCATTATCTCCTCCTCTTTTCACTCCACTCTTGTGCATGCATGTGCGTCTCCCTCCCAGAGGGACTCTTGACCCTTCCAATGCCATACAGTCATAATCAAAAGTTGAAATACTGTAGTCCGCAACAAAGAGGGAATATGGAGCATGTTTGTACGTGCGTCCCTCTACCATCGTTATGAGAGAATATTAACTCTTGTGACTCATACAGGAAGGATAAAAAGTTAAAGCCCATTCACATAGAATGCCGTGATACGCATGCATGAACTTCAAAAGCAAAGGAAAAGAAAGGGTCAGCCAGGAACTGTGATGTGCAATAATGACTCGGGTACATAAAACATATTATAAAGAATACATGATAACTAGATAAAGAAAACAACGAGAGCCTTGCAAAAAGTGAAGTGGGCGGCCGAAATACATGCAAAGTAAACACTGCACTTTCTCTTCAAATCTGCAGGCAACGCTAGCGTGCGTAATACCCGATTTTCTCCTTTCGGAAATCAAAGGTATCACATACACAAAGAAATTGCACTCTACAATTTAAGTTAATCACTAAAGCAGCAATTCTTAGATCACTTACAGTGTGTATGTGAATGGTCCACTGAGTACTTTCTGCTTGACTGTCTACTGTCAACCTAACGAAGTGGGTCCGTGGTAACGTGGCTCGACTCTGGAGGTCCCGGGTTTCATCTGGGTAGTGAGGTTTCCTGGAGGTTTCTTCAGGCCAGCAGGCGAATTCTGGGGTACTTCCCTGCTGCCACGAATTCTCTGCCCATCATTCCCGTGCATCCGTGGGACCAGAAGACGGCGGTACGTGTGTTGCGTCAGGACTTCAATGGAAATATTTTTCTCTGGCGTTCGGCGGTAATACTAGGGCCCTATTCCTTCCTCGCCTATTTCCATTCCGCCAGGTTGCGAGTGGCTAAGACAGTGAGTGCTAATTGGTTGAAATGGTATAGAACGAGACTGAAAAATTCAATGCCATAGCCGGGATTTGAACCACGGATCTTCCAGTCTCCATCTGGCTACTCTAATGTACTACCTTGGCCAACATGCCGACGCGACGTTAAACTCTCCAACGCACTCGCATTTTTTTTTTTTTCGGTAAATCACAGAAGGAGAACTCAAATCCATATGAGATAATAATGGCGACTTACCATGCTGTAAGTGCTTAATCCCGGGCTTTATTGTTAAACCAACTAAAAGGTCTATCAATAAAATTAATAGTTCTTCCACACCAGCGTGTGTAGCACAAGCTTGGAGTATTCCATTTTTGCAAAGTAATACCTTTTGCTATAAATATTAGGCTTAATTTAATAAAGTTACAGACAACGCTAGTTTTACTAGGAGCCCTGAAGCATAAATTTAGTTTTCTGTAAAATTAGTCTAAAAAACTGAAAGTTAGGACCAAATGTCGTAACTCTTGAGATCCACCAGTCATTTCGTAGGCACTTAAATGAATCAGTTTACTGCTTCTAGTTTGTGGCCACAAGGACCCTAGAAGTTGATAGAAGGACTTTCGCGTGGTTTAACAGCGCTTGGCATCACCCCTCTCATTTTCCATTTCCGGAAGCTAGAGATGCGGCTTTCTCTTTTGGAATACTAATGGGAAAAACTTTATGGAATTTTCTGCGTTCTCCAACATTCCAAACAACATCTCTGCGTTGGAGGCTGACTGCAGGTCAACGAAATCAATTTGGAAATGCAGCCTTGTGCTTAGCGCTAAAACAACGGAAAACTGGTGCGTTCATTATTCTTGTAGTTATGATGAATGTACCATAGGAAGAACTGAACAATTCGGGGGAAGCAATGACATTTAATTAATTTAATTATTAATTATTTTGTTGTTTAACGACGCTGTCAATTGCCAGGATCACATCAGCGTCACCGGTGTGCCGGAATTTTGTCACGCAGGAGTTATTTTACATGCCAGTAAATCTACTGACAAGCACACTTAAAAACCATCGGCCTGGGCCGGGTTTGAACCCGCGACCTTGGGATCAGTAGGCCAGCGTCTAACCAACTGAGCCACCCAGACCGACAATGACATTTAATGTGTTATCGGCTCTGATGTGTTTATGCGGAAAGTATAATATTACAAAACTCCGTTTGTGATCATATCATTTTTAGTTACAACATACTAATGCATTTGAAAAAATCTGATATGTTGAGCTTACATTACTTTTTCTACTCTTGTACCAACTATTCTAACTATTGTCACAAACTCTTATGCCTCTATCTCCTTCATGATAAATATCTGCGGATCGCCTTTGAGTGATAGTCAAACCTTCTAAAGCCGGTCGCTATATGAAGGCTTGAAATATCCTTTTCGTTGTAAGGCCAAGACATAAAAAAGAGAAAAACATCTTCCACTTGAGAAAAGTATTAGAATTGCAAAACTTATACAAATAACAAGGAACATTTCCGAAATGGTTTATCCCACAAGATTTAGACTATCGTCGGCGCCGTGGCCGAGCGGTTAGACACTTCGCCTACCACCTACGTGGCCCGGGTTCGATCCCAGGGTCCCACATGTGGTATTCAACGTGGACAAAGCGGCATCCGGGCGCTTTTCTCTGGGTTCTCTGATTTACCCCGCCACTCATTCCAATTGCTCCGTTATCACCTTTCCAATCATCGATTTCGCTTGCATTTCATATCATCCTCTTCCTCACTATTATACCTGGTGCATGACTGACCACCCGCTTTCAGGTCTTCACTCTGGTTCATAGGTTCCTGTGCTCCCCGACAGGCATCTGACCGTAGGCACTGGGTTGTAAATCCTAGGGCTGTAAGTCCTAAATAAGGTGAGGGTAATCAGGGAAAGAACGAAAGAAGATTTGGTCTATCTCTTATGGTTTACCACTTTTGCAACAGTCATCAACGGTGAAAAGAACTGCATGGGCTATACAAAGAAAATTCATAATATACATTTCATTTGCCATAAAAATATTTTAAAAATACGGCATTGTAGATAAAATCGTTGGAGCAATTTTGCAAACGAACATTTTCGTAAAAACCCAGGGATCAGGAAAATCGACAACGGGAATTAAACACACGATCTCTGAAGTGGGCTACGTACGCCACTCTGTTCAGTAAAACAATAAGGCACTTCAGAAAGGTTATCAAAAGTCGTAGAAGTATGAGTCATACGACTTTCTCTACCCTTTACAATAGAGAACAGCTATTAAGAGGAAAGCCTTCTCTTTATAGTCACTTTATGCTAATAATAACAACCATCATCATCATAAAAAATAAAAATAAATAGGAATTTGCATAATCAGATAATACGGGTGCATTAGGAACGCTTGCGCAAAAATAAAGCAGAATCGTTCGTTTTCAAATCTTTATGGATGATCTGGGGCAATCTAAACTATCAGGGTGAAAGCAATAGAAAAGCATGTTTGGCATTAACATCTACTGATTATTATCAATTAGCGTTACTCTTCATTTTATGTTTTATGGTTTTATTAAATACAATAACAGTAGTGAGCTTTTCAGTATTTGCAAAAAAATTAATATCTACGTTTTACATGCATTTTTATGAGAAGAAATAACGAACAGATAGTTATACATAGCCTAGAACAGCCTTTCGAAAATCATTACCTTATATACTTAAAAGATGCCTGGATTAAGTAGGATGTATGTTTGCTATTTGTCTAACATTTTGCTATTGAACCATTTTATTTATATCGACCTGTTGGCTTAGAAAAGCTGTGCAGCGCTAAACGTCGTGCGAGGAGTAATGCTGGAATCATTCATTAAGGTTTATTATTCTATGGTTATTGTCACATCGTTAGCAGTTTTGAATACGTTTTAAGATGCGTTTTAGTTTTAGTAGTTATGTGTAAAGAGTCAATTAAGAATTAAGTTTTACTTACCACTTCTTATTTGAGGTCAGTTTAAGTATGATTGTAAGTAGAAAAAAAGTAAATAAAAAGACTCAAAGGTAATGTAAAAGGGAGATTCTTTTCTCAATATAAATAGATGCCAAAAACATGATCTTCTTCTTTGAGATATTTCAGGGATATCATAATTTGTAGTTTTTATGAAATTTCTGTATCAAATTCTAAGGTTAAATTTGACAGTTTCTCTAGCTTTGGTAGTGGAAAAATAAAGAAATAAGACAGTAAACATTCATCAGGTTCTGCAATAGCTTATTATAATTTAGCACTATTATTGCTGTTTATGCGATGTGTTACTGTGTGCCCATCTATGCATTATCGTAAAATTTTAAGCAATAGGAAGGCGCTATACCATCGCTCAGTCGCGCAATGTGCTTCCGAACCTGACGCTTTATATAGAGTAAACCGGCTTGCCGACTTTCTTTTTTCATTGTCGCTGAACTACTTGGCGGAAGAAAGAGGAAGTGGAATTTCAGTCAGGGCGAAGATGAAAATTAAGATCAACGTGAAAGCCTGCAGCTTCTTGTAATCATATTTTGAAAGGAAATTGAAACAAAGTACGTGCAATGTTGACCTTTTTCTAGTACCGCTTGCATTAGGCAAAGCGAGAAAGCTCGATAACAAAATTTTGCTGGTGGTGAATATTTGATAGTTCCCGAATAACAAATGTATTTTCAGAAACAGGCCATGTGTGTTTGAATGAACAAAATAATCATTACTCATTGATATTTGGATTCACTATGTTCCAAACATGAGATAAAAAGGATTTCAGGAAAATTCCCACTAAAACTATCCTTTTCAGGAAAAGTTCTCATCTTCTATTTGGTAAAAATAGTTCGGAGGTAATTAAGTACCTTAAGGTATATACATGACAAATTATGTATACACATATATTGATGAATAACTGGTAAGTTTTTTCGTTCTGAATGTGTTTTGTTTCATAAGTTCTAGAGCTAGTAAAATACGAGAGAGAGGAAGAGCAAGAGAGAAGCTTATAAAAAGAAAACAGAAAGTGTTAAAACTCAATTTATGTTACATATATCTTCTATGGCAATGGGACGGCCCGGGTTCGATCCCAGGCAACCACATGTGGGATTTGTGGTGGACGGAGTGGCGCTGGGGCGGGTGTCCTCCGGGTTCTCCGGTTTCCCCCGCCACCTCATTCCGCCGGTGCTCCATGTTCATTCCATGTATCATTCAGTGTCGTTGCCTGCAGTACCTTAAGTAATAAAAGTGGGCGTCAAACACTACAAAAAATATATATGGCAATGGGCATTTCTTTGACATTCGTTGCTATTGCTTTGCAATT
Organism: Tenodera sinensis; assembly: GCA_030765045.1. Taxonomy (NCBI): domain Eukaryota; kingdom Metazoa; phylum Arthropoda; class Insecta; order Mantodea; family Mantidae; genus Tenodera; species Tenodera sinensis. The sequence goes on along the minus strand of CM060966.1, from coordinate 95,703,343 downwards.
TCCAATACTTTACAAGTTTCAAATCACTATTCATTTGTCACTCACGATTTCATGCAATTAGTATAGAGCTTCAAAATTAATATACACAGGGCCCCATTTTTAAAACCTGACCATCGTTCCAGACTCCCATACCTTGGCACCCCTACTTTATTAGGATTAAATTATTTTAGCAAAATTTTGTCAAGTGACTCAAACTAGATAGGAATATAGATTACTCAAAGAATAATTTTTAGAAGAGCTATAGAATAAACGATATTAGGCTCTATTTTTCAAAATACTATGCAGATTGTTGGGGACCTTACGTATGTAATTAATGTAATTAACGTAAGGAGAAAGTGCTTGGGCATCGATTTATACACCTCAAGTCTCTTTTGTAGAAAATCAGAAGCCTTAGATTTTATTATTTAAGTCAACATCTCTGATTGTTTAAGAGCCTAGACTGTATACACAATGAGAGTAATTGGGAAGAAAATTTCAAAACTCTTGTGTATACTTCTCAGTGGACTGTTTACGGTGATTGCAAAGAATATGACTTCAAAGTAAAATGAAGGTGAGGTGAAGTGAGAATCTATATGAAAATTGCTCAGCTTTAACTCTCCGCTAGGAACCTTTTCAGCTCAGCTCACTGTTATGGGGGAAAAAGGTTTTATCGGAATTCACAAGCGTGCTTTTGATTCAGGAATGTTCCACGAGCTATTATTAAGATGTTGCATAGTATGTCCTTTCATTTCTGTGGGTTACACGGAAGAGGCGAAAGTGTACACAGAAAACATTGGTTACACCGAGTTATATATTACTGCTGATCAAAAGAAAAGCACTTGGGATGAGCTCATATTTGAAAAAAGAATATCAAACGACAGCTCTTTCAATTTCCAACTGTGGGATGCTTGTAAAGGGTGTTTTACATAACGCTGGAAGGCGACTATCTTCTACGGATGTACCTACGTATCTTTTTAATAGCTTCACCTGCAGGGAGCTACCGTGGAATCAATAAGGGTGAATGGTACGTGAGTGCGCGCGGACGGGCGTACATATGTGAGATTCTCTTGACTCACAAGAGCAGCACAAACATTCGTCGAAGAGCTCTACAGGAAACTGTTCTATCTGCTCCCTTCAGCAAGGTAAACCGGCGGTACCGTGAGGTGCTTGAGAGCGCTGATCCCTTTCACCGTGCACTGGCCTTTAATGTCCTAGATCTACCGTAACTTTATATATTTTCTCCCATACACCCTCCAACAGTGCTACAATAAATCCTAAAGTTTATCTTTTTCCTAACAACGATCTATAGTACAAGAGGTTTAAAAATTTCATGCACAAAATAAGGCATTTTAGAGAAAGCCTTTGACAAGGTGAAAACAGGAAAATTATGGGATATTCCTCTCACAAATGCCTACCTATGCATTTGGTTAAAGTAATAAAAATATATATTGATGACAAGATTATAACTGAAATATAAGCAAATACAGTGTCACCGCCTGTGGTGCTGTGTGTAGCAAAGGCGGGCGTTAAACATTACAAGAAGTACCTTGTATAAATGCTACGCTTGGGCAATTGGAGCACATACTGACTACCTTCTAAATTTCTGAAAACAACCCTGCTCATATCTTCAACTCAAACCTTACATAAACATTTTGGGCACCTGTGCATTAGCTCTACTAAAAGCTGCAGGTTACATTAAGAAAAGCTCTCCTATCCTATTTTCCATTTCTAACCGATAAGGTATATTCGTGCAACACCGAACAAGCTAGGTAGCAATTTATAGGGTTATGAATGAAATGGATGAATTCTGTTCATAAAAGTTGTGTGACGTAACAAATATTTTGGTGCTTCTTCTTTTAACCGTTCAGGAACTATTTCTCTTAGGAGTTGTAGAACTGCAGAACCACTATAATACATACATTTTAGAAACTAGAACTTATTTATATCGGTAGCTAGATAACACATTCTTAAAAAAAAAAAAAAAAAAAAAAAAAAAGAAATTGTGATGTCGGCCGCAGCGCACAAGAAAGGACGGTCGCGGTCAATGTTACAACACATACCAGTTGCGGCGCGTACCAAAGACGCTGAAGGTCAAAATTAAATTATTTTGTTGTTTGACGACGCTATGAATTGCCAGCGTCGCCGGTGTGCAGGAATTTCGTCCTGCAGGAGTCCTTTTACATGACAGTAAATCTACTGACATGGAACTGTCGTTCTTAAGCACACTTGAAAACCATCAGTCTGGGCCGAATTTGAACCCACGACCTTGGGATCAGTAGGCCAGCGTCTATCCAACTGAGCCACCCACTCAAGGTCAAGCTACCCCACAGCACTGACGCGAGAAAACACGCGACAACAATCAGAGCGACAGAACGAAAACTAGTTTTATAGGTTGCTCGTGAATCTTTTGGCTGCCGGCAAGTTGCAGAAAATGCAAAGTTTGAGAAAGAACGGACTACGTCATCGCCGGTATAAAATATTTCGGAGCACCTGAGGCCAGGCAGATTTTATTCTGTTTTTAGATAGTAAGTGCGGAACGAGACAGCTACGCGTGAAGCAATTCGTTTAGTATTAAGTGATCGTATCGTCAGAGTTCACTTTTGCGAGACAAAGACAGAAAGGAAAGACAGATCTGTGTTGCGAGAAGTTAACAGCGATGAGTCGTAATATCACAAAGAAAAATCTGATGTGTTGCACTCACATGACTTTCTCTACTCTTGTACTCAGCATTCTTACAAACTCTTATTCCTATATATTCTTCGTGTTACTTAAGTAAACATTTGTACAAATTATCTTATTGCTTATTTCCTTGTAGGTGCAAGGGGAATATTAGAATACAGTAGGCTCTGAGCGATGGTCAAATCTTTTAAAGCTTTGAGATTCCGTTCTCTTTGCACACTTAACATATAAAAAAATGAACAACGATGTTCCATTTCACCAAAGTTTTCCGAAACTCATACACATAACACCTGTAATATGCGTTTAGATGTAAATGACGACCTTTGCGAGAATGTTTTTGTCTGGTTTACTCAAACTCATTAGAAGTGGAAAAGTCTGGATTTGCATCTATATCTCTAAAATAGATGCGTATTTTTCATGTTTATAAGATGGTTTTCAATGGCATCGCTGTCTGCTTAATTTTTTACATCTATGTGCGTCACGCAATTATTAGTAAAAAGCATAAATAGGAGCCAAATGCAAATACATTTTTATCAATGCCGGTATTCGCGTTCTCAGATTTTGACTCAGGGCAGTCAAAATCGTTTTCTTTCCCTTTTATTTCAACATGGATTCCTGCCTTTAGCTTAAAGTAAAGTTGATTTAAGTATTTATAAAATAAGAAATAATGATGTAAAATAAGTATAATAAATCGTGGAGAAACAAAACATTAAAAACTTTAGTGTTATGCAGCAGTTTACAGAGGATATACCCAAACACATGTAGCCTAGAAAATCCAACAAGCTTTGCTACATAGCTCAATTAAGTTAATCACAATGACAATTAGGAAAATGTTGATAAAGATGCCATAGGCATGAATGTGACATAAAGCGACAATAACGAATGCATGTATAGTCATTATTAATGTCCAACAGCAATGGCGCCTCAGGTCAACAAGAAATTAATCATTGACCACCATTACGTCTATCGCGGTATAAGCCCGTTTTGAACGACACAGAATTGGTGCAAGCTTTTTAATTGAAGTGGGGTTGTATTACGAAAATAACAGGACACCTTGTGCTGCAAAAGCTGGTGACTAGGCAGATCTAGCTCTGTGCATAGGACAATATTCTATTTCCCATTTAAATAACAAAGTTACATGAAGGCAACCTTCATTATATTTGTTTATCCTTAATTATTTTTGAGCAAAATGTCATATCCATGGAGTTACAATTAAAGGTAGATTGACCTCCGCGGTACCGAGGAGAGAACCGAAAGGCAACCAGATTCAGATGACGACGGGTTCAAACGTGAACGGGGTCCCTAACGGTTAAAACACACATACAATCCCTCACTTCCGAAGATGCCTATCAAGGGCCCACTGTGGAGATGGGTGATCTCTGCCTGATCTGAAACGACGCTAGGGAAGAAACTTTTAGTCAGGCGCACCCTGTTAACCGTTACTTGGTCTTACACCTCTGAAAAGATGAGAAGAAAATGAGTGGAAAGAATGGAGAGGAAAGCCATGGTATGAGGGTGAGCACCACAATATTAGCCTAAGTTACATGTGACCACGGAAAACCCCATAGAACATATGATCGATCGGCGGTGATCGAATATATGATCCCGTGAAATCGAGTCCTACGCGCTACTACCTGCGCCACCTTGCTCCATGCCTTTCTATGAAGACTAACTTGTAGCGGACTAACGAAGTATTGTATTCCACCCAAAATTTCGATATCGGGATATAATCCTAGCAGTACCAACGAGGTAATTTTTAATATTCTGTCTTTTAATTTTTTGATTAGTCATGCAGTTAATAGTTATTGCCAATCACTGTTTCTGTTACTGAATCTGTAATTGTTTCAACGTTTTTATTGCTGGTGTTTTTGTGAAATAGTAAAATGTCAAGGTGGTCGTAAAGTTGGTATAATGCGATTCATGTAAGAAGAAGGAAGAAAGAAATAGCTAAACAATGTTAAATATTACCTTTATAAGTATGTCAACATATAATATCCAATGTTAAAATAAAATTGCCTTAAAAATTGTTCAGACATTTTGTTACCGGTGGTGGTCATAAAGTGACTTCTCTCCCCACGTCAGTAGTGCAAGTTCTGTAATAAGTGTTGGGGTATTATCTAATGCGACTCATGCAAAAATAAAAGGGAATAGTTAAACATCTTTATAAACATGGCAACTCATAACACCCAATTATAAAATAAATGGGATTCATAAAGTAACTTCCCCCTCCCACCCTCCCCCCTCATTAATAAGGCTTGGTATTGCTGGGGATAATTCAATACAGAAGTTACAAAAGAGTTCACTCGAAATATTCTATGTTTAGCCTGCTGATTTGAACAAAACGTGTATATCAGGTTTTCCTTAGGTAATTGAGACGTTCTCTATTTTCTATTTTAATTATATAATATAAAACTTGTCAACCATAGAGTGAGGGGACGCCGCGGTATCGTGTGTCACTCACATTCGGAAGGTGCCGAGTTCAATCTATGGGGGCCGACCAATGACCAAGTATTCTTTTTTTTTTTTTTTAGGATTTTCCTCAGGTGCTAGGCAAATGTTAGGTTGAACAACTTAATCCCCTAATTTTCCTATCATCTCTTTCATCACAACATTTCACATTCTTCTTTACCGTACCAGGCATTAGGCTGATCACCATCGCTGGATATTCTCCAGTTTGCTTGGCTCCTGGTCCAAGACTTTGGCTTGTAGGTTTTACATAGACCAAGGTAATCCGTTGAAGAAAATGACGTAAGCCATTAAAGATATATAAAGTTTTGTCCCCCCCCCCCCCCAAAATGATTTTTTTAAATATACGGATTGATAAATAAAATTTTTGCTAACTAAACATTTTCAAGTATTCCCTTTGTATTTTTCCTTTTTTAAGTAATTCGGTTTTTAATGTGGCAAGTTATATTGCAAGCAGTATCAAAACAATCATCAGGGCAAGGCATTTGAGTACCTTTCCGATCCCACAAAGGCACTGTGGTTACGATCGCACGGACAATAGGGCAAGGTCAGGCACTTGCTGTGTTATGCACATCCGCTCCTGAATGCATAGTACAGTATAGTGCAGTTGTTGCGAATAGGGAACCTAACTCTGGATTAATTGTGCAATTGAAATAAATATAAGTACGTCTCAAGAACAGGACTCTAGCATATCTCTGCAGATGGAGAAACTATTAGATGTAAAGGTGTGTTATACAAGTTTTGTCTTCGAGACACTGAAAATGTACCTAGTCATACATCACAACAGGTTAGGAGAATATTAAAGTTTATATATAAATGTATAAATAGTCTAAACCATTGAGTCAGTCACAATAATTCAAGTTTTTATTTTACTGTACATTTTTAGATATCTGAAAAAGCAATTTAATGGCTAACCTACATCTTACTTTAACCCTGCGCATAATTTCAAATTAGTTGCCCATCTAAGGGTACAAATTTACTTAGTATGTGACTGTACGTCGTTTGATGGAGTGCGCATAAGAGACAGTTTCGTTTGCATTGTCACTGCCCGGCATTTCGTGTGCTACGGTCCGTGTGCCCCGTGCCAGGTACCAAAATGCCACTCATGGTGATCATTTAACAGCTGATTTGATTCTTAAACTCTTCACTACTTGCCTAATCTCTGCTATCATAGTGAATAAAGTGGATAAAAAAGAAACAAACAAGATTAGCATTAGTGATGGGACTAAACGGGAAATGGACGAGAAGCAGAGGGTATTCTACAGCGTGCTTACAAATGGACACGGGAGGAAAGGATGAAATGGGAGCAATCTATGGGCGTTCCTGAGGAGCGCAAGGCAACGTGGGGGTCCCTAACGTTATTTCGACGCAGGTTTGTTCGTTAAACCGCCAGCCACATGGACTTCAACACCACCGCCACCTTAGCAGAAAAGGCGACTACAACGCCGCTTCTACACCTGAAACAGCAATGACCTTGCGCAAAGTCCCCAGTCCCCAGAATTCGAGCCACACTCGAATTCGCCGTGCTTCCGACCTTGAAAAGACCGGAGTGAAATGAAATGCGGGATTGAGAGTCGCAGAAAGAAAAATATCCAACAAAGCATTCGCTTAGTGACCAAGGATAGCCGCGAAAAAAAACTTTGGTCAGAATGGTCGGACTATAGGGACCGAAGTTGATAGCTCTTGAACGCGAATCCCGCCTGAGTCATCCTACTCGGTGTATTGATTAAATGAGAAATTTAGTTTTTATTTATGGACGCTCTTTAATTGCTAAGGTTCTCAGGACCCGTTCTATATTGGTCATAGAGGACTTTTTAATTTCTCTCAGACCTGTTTACCAGGCTTGACATTCTTTTATCTGCCGCAAATCTACGACATGGGTTCATCGACTCCATTTCCCTTTCGCAGGAAGCCGTATTTTCACCCCCGAAAAAAACAACACTGGCAGTCCCTTCCAACGGTAACCGAGTGGGATGACTCAGGCGGTAACGTCTGTGGCCCGCATTCGTGAGGTCGCGGGTTCGATCCCCGTGGCCGCGCACTCTGACATGGGTTTTTCCTTGATTTCCCTATGTGTTGCCAGTCCCGAGCAGATGGCGGTTTTGACTGCGCATGGTAACTACTTTTCTCGGCGCCAGGTAGCGTTTGGGGGGGGGGGGGGACCCCTCAGAGCGATATCGGGCCTGCGATGTGATGGCTGTTCGGCGGAGCCTGAAGAGATCTTAGCACTTATAGGGACTTCAGCGCGTCTCTGTGGCCTGTCTAGCTGCGACCCTGTGTGGCACCTTTGGTTCCCTCATTTCCTTCTTACCTCCTAGGGGGTGGTAGCCACTATATATCTGCGAAGGTCGACGTGAGTGAGGTGTCCCCTTTGTGTCTATACCCTTTACCATTCCAACGGTCCACAGTGGAGACGGATACGGCAGGGAGGAAACTTTACAGAGAGGATAGTCACCGTTCAGGCGCAACCCACCGGACACCGTCACCTGTCTTACAGCTATGAAATGACTGAGAAGGGAATGAGGGGACAGGGAAATGGTGGCCATTTATGTTGGAGCTGCAGTAATAACTCACTACCTATCCCAGTTTACTTAATGTTACTCAATTACAACCGGTCCTTATAGATGATAAAGTCGAGTCGTACTTGATAGCTTTACAGTTTTATTTGTATTAGCAAATATATGTTGAGTTGTAGTTGAAGATAGAAAGGATCGAGGAAGTTTATACATAGCTTTTGTCAAAATCATTCCAAACATGCTGCTTGATAACAAAATTCACCGGAATCCTAGAGAAATTAGGTGATACAATTACGATGTCCAATTATTTACTTTTAATATATTTTATGACTCTCCATTCACTCTCTTAGCCTGGAATGAACATTCATATTTGACGGAAGAGGAAAAAATTGGATGATGGGAGTATGACAATCGCAAGGTTTCAAATGTTTGGAAATAGTTATGCTATGCTATGCTATGCTATGCTATGCTATGCTATGCTATGCTATGCTATGGGAGAATAATACTTTTCAATGCTGCACTATTCATATTATTTTCCGACATTATCTTGCAGACTCACTATCACTCACATACATATGTGGAGAGGTATTTTTCAGACGTAGCAAATGACTGGAATTTGGGCAGTGGTTTATGGTGGAGTTCAGTTTTGTATTTATAAAACCATAGGAGTGTCGGGTTATACATCTCCCACTTCCGTGTAGTAAATATCGTGGAACAGTGCATGGTTAGGTACAGTGCCTGCTAGCATTATCAGCAGTGTCTTGCTTATTTCAAGTAGAAAACAGATACGTTACCCCATCATGAATTTGCCTAACTTCACTCATGAAGATGCACGCCATGTCAAAAATATATCTCTGTATATGCATGTTCATATCATACAACAATATAAAATATAGCAATTCACCCCAGCACTTGGATCGCTGTTATCACACGCATGCGTTGCGGGCATAGATATGTTCGACCTTTCATCGTGTCCTTCGACACGAATCACACCTAATCCGGGTGTGATCTATGCAATGTTACGATCAACCTTTTTGTGCAATTTTCAGTTCCAACCCCATGGTGTATATTTTGGAGCTAAAATATTCCATAAGGCATTTCTGAACGTGAAATATTTCTGTTCACTGTCACTGATGATGTATTCGGCGATAATATTTCCCAAAACAATGTGTACATGGAGTAATTTGAAATTATATTTAAACACGATGGCATGCCACCAGTAAAATGTGTTTTTGCTCAACTTTTTAACCGCATATTTCACTTCCAAACCGCAGTATTTCTACTCGTTTGGTGCCGCATTAGAAATCAATAGGGCGTGGGATTGATCCTCAATGGAATGCCGGGAATTTTGTCAATTGCCCGATACTTCCTATAGGCTTTGTTCCACAAAGCTGTTAACAGAAATTAACGTCAGGGAGATTGTATGAGGGGATGGGAGAGATGCGAACGGTAAACGAGCCTAATCATGTCACCTCCAGATCGGTGATGGCGGTCTATAAATGTGGCGGTCTAACATCCCCTGGGTCGTGAAACATAAATGGGTAGTTACCCCTTTGCAATCACGACAGCTACATTGTGCGTAAGGGCAAATGTTTGCCATTAATACACCTGCAGAATGCTTACAGTCCATCTCAATGACATATTTATCGCTAGCAATGAAATCCCCGTTGTCGTAAACACAAACAATTCTTCCTTCAATCATTAAATGTGATAAATAGTCACATTAAGCGAAAATCGCTTATAGGATGTAGCGCTTTCTACGACTAAATAAAGCACAAACGCATTGGATAGAAGGGTTTATATATTCTAAGTTAGACCCTTCAAGGCGGCACCTTGGTCCAGCGTTAGACCATCACCAACGCGGCCCAGGTTTGATTCCAGGGAAGAGGATGTGGTATTCAAGGTGAACGAAGCGGCGGCTTCTCCCGCCATTCATTCCACCAAATGCTCCATCATCACATTTCCCATCATCCATTTCGCCTGTATTTCAACCATCCTCTTCCTCACTCTATGCCTGATGCTGCGCTAACCATCCGCTTCCAGATCTTCATTCTGTCCGGCCCTGCTACCCAACAAGCCTCTGAGGCTTAGGAGTTTAATTCCTATGTACGGGAGGGTAACCAGAAGAAGAAGAGTCTTCTTAAATTAAAACCGTTCCTTAAGCACCCATGTTATATAAATGGAGATATATTTTATTTTAAGAAGAAAACAAGAAAAACTACAGGCTGAGCACAAAGTATTTTCCTAGTTATGACAATTATGTTTTCACATATTTTAGGCTGGACAGAAAAATAAATCCTGCGACACTAAGTTATCCAATGTGACAAGTTTTTTCTTTTCCTTTTTTTTTTTTTTTTTTTTTTCTAGGGGGGGGGGGGCTATAAGTTCTGTAGTCTAGAAATCCCGCTGTCGTACTGGTGTCTGTTCGGAGAAGGCGCAATGTGTTTTGCGTTTTATGAATCACGGACGCCTATTACAGTTCAGCTACCGAAGAGAGTATGGTCTAGAGTCTAGATCCCCCACATGTCAAGAGCATCAGAGAATGGTATGCAACATTTAAGGAGATATCAGTGGTAGACCTGCTGTGGCTGACCAAACATAATCCCTCTTGCCGTTTCTTTTTCCTTTCTTTTTTTAAGTTGGTTTTTAAGGAGGCCAATATTGCGTAGTATTTACTGTCCCATTTGAATAAGTACTTCTCTCTAAAAAATTTTATATTTAGTAACCTACGTTCTAAATGTATTTGTGCATATAAATTGAAAATACTTAAACAGTGCATCACAGTGACCAAGTCCCCAACCCTGCCATATCCCTCATGAATAGTTTCCTCAACTTCCTATAGCCTCTATGGTAGCTGATTCATTGTATGCGTATTGACATTCACTAGTAAGAGGCTGGGAATATAATCACTAGCACACCACGCAATCTGCTGCACTTGAGGAAATTAGTCCAGCATATAGAGCTCTTTTTGATTCCAAACTAAAAAAGCAATATCTCCATGGTAAGATAGAATCACAACAAGCATTCAGCTGCTGAGTATGGTAAATATTTTCTAAAACAGTATTGAAGCAAAAGAGCTGAAAATTGGAGTTCTAATTAGCTTCAATGATGGTTCATGCAGAGAATAAACATCAAACCACGTAAAAATATGGAGCAAGCACTGACAACTATGAATCGTAGCCATGTTACAAAGTCTAAAAAAGCAGCACATAATATGATATCTAAATAGGCAAGAATGGAGAGAGAAAGCCAAAAAATGAAAAGAGAGGACAGGGTAGCCCTAACACAGGATTCTTATAGATCAACAGATTTCTACCAATGGTTGGTGTAATATTTCCAATTTGTCTAACTTTAGACTCAATTTTCTCAAAACTACATTTTACAAGATGTTGGTGCATTTTAGTACGGGGTGTGAATTTTCAGTGTATGCTATCAGACCCGTCACAAAGCTTCCTTAGCAGATTCATTTCACTGCGTTTGACACATTCAGATTTTCAATATCTTATCTCACAAAAAAGAAAAAGACATTCTGTAAAAATGTTTCAATTCTCCCTGGCACCATAATAAATTAACCTGACCCCATTTATTTTTGTAAAGAAACCTTCCGCCACTTAAAAGTAGATATGACTAAAATTCATATGTATTCTGGCACTCTCATTAAATGTTTACAAAATACATTGTCTTAATCTTTTTTAAAGATCAGTGACATTTAAAAAAGCTTTTTACCCATTTACATGTAGAAGAGAGCAATTACATGGCCCACCCAAAAAATATCGAAGCTCTCTGACTAATAGTATTCACAGTATGTTTAAGTGAATATGAGCTTAATTTTGCCAATTTCTTATGGCTTAGTTACCAACTTTTCTTTAGTATGTTAAGAAAACTGTTTAGCTTACCAGTTCTTGATATTGATACCCAAATTGCGAATATGACATACTGTGATGGAAGAGGTGTTGGCAAACACATTGACACAGAGATTGTTGTTTTTGGACAACAAATAGAACACATGTCGAAGTGTATCCATAGAAACTTTATGTATTGGGACGCCTGCAAGGAACGGCATATCTGTATATGGCATAGATGTTTAGATATATTAACCATAATCAGGGAAAGACTTTATGATTTGGTCTTTCCCCTCCCCGAAAAAGCATGTGACGTAAGAAGGTGACATAGATTAATAGATTAATAGATTTTATTGTCATTAGGCCTGTTACAGCAATAGACAACGTCTATTGTCAAATCAGGATTTTCAACCAAACCAAACAAAAGGATTTTAAAACTAAATTATAACCAGGGTACATTCAGATAAAAATAGAACAAGAAATCAGTAACAATCAACATTGCACATAGTACAAAAAATTCAGAATTCTCGGTTTCTATTACCATCTGAAAGAACATTTTTGTAATTTATTGATTTATTTATTTAATAATAGTAATAATTACCACCATAGTCATAAATAACTTTCGATGATTAGGCCTTCTGGCCTGTTCCGCTTCAGATAGGAAGATGATCCCTGTAGCGTTTCTTTGGTCGTTCAAGATGTCTTTTCCCTCTAGGTCTGAAGTTGTAGAGTCTTTGGGGTAGTCCAGCGTTGCCAACCCGTACGATAATTATGGAGGCATACGATAATTTGAATGTTTGTACTCATGGTTGTCAACACTTACGATAGTTATGGGGTGTACGATAATTTCGATACCGGGGAAATATAATTTTCACTGGTTTGTCACACCAGTGAAATGAAATAATTATAAATAGCGACACCACTTTTGGCCTCATGGCCTGTCTCCGCCCTTCTAAGTCAACTATTTCATATCCTACTAATCCTTCTACCCTTTATCCACTTATTGCCAGTGTGCCAGATCTGGTAATCTCAATGAAGATGGCTCTGTTCAGATAATTTATGATCATTGGAGAATACTCGGAATACGTGATATTCCGAGTGAAATAAAGAACATGCCTGAACCTGACAGTTTCTGGAGTGCTGTTAAACACAAGTGTCACCTTGGTGGAAATACTGATTTCAAAGAACTGGTGGAGGTTGCATTATCAGTGATTTCATTGCCCCTCAGAATTACTTCTTGCGAAAGAGTTTCTTCCAAACTAGGTTTAATAAAAACCAAAATTAGAAACAGATTGGCACTAGATGCGGTAAATGGACTTATTCGGTCGTCTCAGCTTATGAAAGAAGATCCGAAAATCTACAAGTCATCGAGTTGTAAATGTTTATCTGAACAACAAATTTGTATAATGCTGCAACAGTTGAGGAAGATGAACTTTCAGATGAATAGTGTGAGAAACATAAGTGCTAAAGTTGCAATACTGATTGAAGTTATCAATCTTGTAAGTGGATATCATACACATCAATACTGTTACATTTTCATAAGTGTTATGTTGATACATTTATTGTTGTTGCATTTAGTTTGTGATGTACGATAATTTTGAATCCAAATCTATAATTTTGAGTGACCGGTACGATAATTTTACTTTTAAACATTGGCAACTCTGGGGTAGTCTGTCTTCCAGCATTTACAATACGTGCTGATGCCAGTTATTTCTGTAGGTGCTGACGGTTTCTGTTATGAGTGTGACGTAGTTTTTTTATTTCTTCATTTCCTGTGTAATCATAAAAAGTATAAAGGTCTTAATAACTTCATTTCTGCATCTTCTGTTGGTCTAAGTTATTTGATAATAAATTATGTTATGAAACAAGCCTAAGAACAAGTTTTGATCAGCCTTCACTCAGGTGGCATGACTGAACCGGAAGAAAAATATGAAATAATACATAATGCTACTCCTCACTTTACCACCTCCACCAGTTTTACATATACACGTACTTTCACATTTTAATGTACCAATAAGTAAGCACGTTCATTTACTTTCGGTACCCTTCACAATTGCTTACGATTGTTTTGTTAACAATGATGAGCTTTAATTTTGAATACTTCAGCTATATTGCATTTATAGCTATTATCTAATAGCTAACGATGGGATAATTTATGTGACGTGCAATTTTCCTGTCACATAATCCACCATATCCAGCGTGATTTTACTGCCGAAAATATATTTAAACTGATTTATCTGTATATGCAACCTCATCGCGGATGCGTCACCTTTAAAAGATAAGCTTCAAGGCCTGGTAATTAATTGCAAACAAAATGATAATTGGAAATACATAATTCAAACATGACCAAACTGAAACTCCAGATAGAGGAAATAAAGATATTGGAGAAGTTCCGCATATGCAAATTAGTCATTCGTATCAGTTTTGTAATTGACCGTTTTCTCGTTAATATTAATCGTCCGTTAAATAACTTCCTCTGCGTTGTTAGACGTGTAATAGTCCCGTTAGTGCCGTTTTTATACAACAGGTCTTGTTTTCTGCATTGTTGGAAGTGAAGCTGCAATAACATCCATTACATTTGTGCTATGGATCACATTCAACCTGCTTCGCGTGTTAGAATACTGCTTTTAGCCTGTTGGCAACAATTCGGATATTTATTGAACTGTGTTGCCTCAATAAGTCGTTTTTCTCCAGTTTTTACTTTCTCTACTGCATATAGTAAGTACGGAAAGTACTGTATTCGTCCCAAAAATTCCCTGACGAGATTTCACAGCAAATATACGTTTTGACGCCCGTGAAAGAAAAAAAAAAGTGGTGTGCCTGAGAACAGCATAACTCAAAAACGAAAAGTTGGTTACAAACCAAAATTTGTATTTAAGTTTAATATCTTTCAAAAATGTACCACGAAGATATTGAAGAAAATTCCTTAACCCTAATCTGCCCTTTGCGTGGAAAATATTTCGAAAATTTTGGTTTTCTCAAAAATGCCTCTAACGATTTTGATTAAACTGCCATAAGTTTAAGATATTTTTGATGGGAAATGAAATGTATACTTTGAATTTTTTTCTGCCCATTTAGTCCTGTTTACTCTTGCCGAGTTTTGCATAACTGATAAACCGTAAGAGATAGACCAAATCGCACATACAAAAATGTAGTTCTCGTTAAAACACAAGTTATCTCCAAATGCATTTTTTGTGGAATGCATGATTTTGGAGATATTCCTTGTTATTTGTGTGAGTTTTGCAATACTTAACTGTTTTCAAATGGAACGTTGTTATTCACTATTTTATCTCTTGGCCCTGCAAAGAGAACGGGATTTGCAAGCCTTCATATAACAATCAGCTTTAAAATATTTGACTATCGCTAAAGGCGATATTATTCCCATATTCACTTGCATCTACAAGAAAATTAGTAATATGATAATTTCTGCAAATGTGTATCTCGACTAACATGAAGAAAACAAAGGAATTGGAGTTTCCAAGAATAGTCAGTACAAGAGTAGAGAAAGTCATGTGAGTGCAACACATCAGATTTTTCTCATACGAGTACATGTTAGTAATGACGCCGGACACACATAAGCATGAACTAATTGCAGCTTACCTCTTTGAAGGAAATGAAAACAGCTTTGAAAGAAAAAAAAAATAAACTTAACGACATTAATTAGCATTAATCTTCTTTGCAAGGTTCTTTTGGTAACATAAAATATTTAAATGTACGGTCAACTAAATCGGGCTTCAAATATGACCTTTTGTGATTATGCTATCAAATATATCTGAACATTCTGCACCACTAGAGTGCTATTTCGTTTTCTTCAAACAAAAATTATTATTTTCTTTGCGCTCCACTCATAAATGCTGAAACCCCTATCTGTCCAGAGACACGAAAATAACATCAACTTTAAAGTACATTAAAAAAAAATAATAACTTTCGCGATTTGAAGTAGGTGAATTATTTTAAATGATCCTTCACGTTCTTGAGGTAGAAAAAAGAACGATTCCTTGTATATTAAGAGTAGGAATAAGTAATAAGGAGACTCCAAAGGTTTAACCAGAATTACGTAGTTAAATTTGAGTTATGTGCTTCTTATTCACCTATGTGTCCACAAAACTGTAATTTTTGCTCATGCTTACATATAAATTAAAGCTTATATCTGCTTGTGAAAAGTGACAACTCGAATAAGTCGTACACACATACCACCTGAATGATCGTGGATTGTTTTTACGTAAACTGTAACCTTAGGTAGAATATGCAACTGAGGCGCCTATATAGAACTATTGTGACCGGTATCCCCCTGGGAGGATGGGATGAAATGAAGGCACCACCGGAAACTATAGGTTGCAGACAGACAGTCCACAGACACGAGCGGAAGTTCATAACAGTTCTAGGCTCGAAGAGGAACTGGAACTGCCTTCAGAGGGTAATGAACACAGTATTCTACATCTCATGGCCTAGAGCTTTACGAAATGAATAATAGCATGGTACAAGATGCCATATTCTACGATACCCTCATTCAATGATATGTTAACGCGTATTACAATCTTGACGGCGCAGCGGTAATTGTAGGATAATCTGGGACCTCATAACTTCCCTTATTGGCGATTTTCAACAAACTCTTCTCCTAGCAGAATTAATGTGTCTTTATACTACACCTGTTCCATGTGCTTCTTCATGGCTTCATAATTTTGGAAGCAGTTTCTACCAGGTGGGCCAGGTCATCCGGATTTGGGGTAAGTACTCTCTTAGCGAAGACGAGAGATGAGAGATTCTGATAATGAAAGTAAAGTCCCTGTAAGTAAAGTGAAAACCATTGTAAGAATCTTTACTGTTGTTGATGGTCTATTATCACGGACTACACACAATAGTTCAACCTGGGAACTACCTCCCATCTCTCGTCTTCGTTAGAGGCAGAAGGAAGGTCGCTACGCCACTGCCGTCTGCATAACTGAATTTACCCCGGTGTCTTCTGCTACTCGTTTAACGTACGAAGGGTTATCTACTTTTCCCGATTCCGTATGAGCTGGTATAAGAAGTGTAAGTACAATTATGTATTTTATGTATCTATTTTTTTATTCTGGAGGTATAAGACCTCATATCCAAAAATATAAGAGGCCACTGGTATTATCACTTGTTCAAAATGAAAAGGATTTTCGACAGTACCGTAATCGTTGTCCTATTCCTCAGTCGTACAGCGGCCTGTCTTCGAATTATTGGGGCGGAGGTATCATACCTATAATATGAGCTTTATTGTGCGAATGTATCTCTAATAAATGCTTGATGCAAATTATTCTATGTTCTACCCCTGCAGCCGCTTTCAAACCATCAGAAAGGCTTCAGCATGTAGGTTTTTCTGAAACTTATTTCGCGAAGATCTTAGGCAGACCCGACGTGTGCCGTAAAAATCCTAGAAGTTTACGTTCTGCCGTGATTCCTCCTGAAATATCGGAGTTTGTTCAGCATACAGCGCAACTCTAACCTAAACTTAAATTCAAACTCTAACTTTAGCCTAACGCAACTTCTTAACCTACCTCACCTAATACAATCCAATCTGAATTCTCGGTATGCCAGCTTTTAGAGGCTTCTTGAGATAGTGTACAGAATTTCGTAACATTATACACTGGCTTTTCTATTATCTGCTTTGCAAAATAGTGAAAAGCCTACTACGTATATAAAGTATTATATACTGACGAGTATTTGAAGCTTACATACCAGCAACAGCCGGAGAAAATAAGTGTTCAAAACGCGTGAGTATATTATAAGTTGCCAACGACTAACTCCCACCGGAGCGTCATAATATTTTCATTTGAACATTGAATACTGGAGAGTAAAAGAATAACATAACCCAGGGTTACTAAAAAAGCAACGCGAAACGTCAGAGCACTGTCCATAGCAACGCCCGGTAATGAATCTGTAGTGTAAAAGGCTCTCAGATTACTGTTATAACCTCTGAACTACAGAAAAGTATGCGTTGCACAAAGCAAAAATATTAGTAATTAAAAGAAGAGCTTATGCAAGAATGTGAAGGTAAAAATCGCCCATGCAGGCAAATAACATAATTCATAGTATTTCTACGTGTGAATTGTCACAAAAACCGCGGTGCAAGGGTACGTTGCCTAAAACAACTAATGAAATGGCATGCCTTCGTACAACGATAAATAATATGACATAGACCGGAGGTACAGTGAGATTATCTTTGGCGGTCATTGTACTTCTCTTTCATTGGGCGTAGCTTCTGGTTAAGGAGATGCAAATATATGTTAGGATTATTTGTTTGCACTAGTGGTGACGGTTCCAACAGGAATCATAACATAAGCAACTGTAATCGAGAAATAGTATATGGATCATGTGATATAGAGACTCATTCCAGGGCAGAGAGAAGAGCTAATCATCTACCTATTGTAGCAAATTGACAATTTGACAAATCCCGCTCCTGACACCAGTATGGCAGAATTACAAATCCAGTACAGTTACTTTTCTATCACTTTGCATTTGTGCAAAAGTTTAAAAGAAAAACAGTTCTCTTCTACTGACGTTAAGACAATCTGATATTCCAACTCACAATTGTTTTGTTCTCGTGGCCTTGACTCAGTCATTTCACTGTCTTTCTTCACCTTCTCTGTCTCTTAAACACTAACTTCGAGGGTACAATCACTCGATGCTCGTTGAAACTTCTTCACTTTCGACTCAACGTATTTTTCACGACAAAAGTACCCCCCCCCCCAACACACACATACACACAGAGCTTTCTGACCGTCACTGACACAATGATCGACACATGTCTGTAAATCTCTCTTGTGCTGTCTCCTCGTCTTCTTAAGCTTTTATACCGGCGATGACGTAGCCAGGTCTTTCTCGAACGCCTACAAACAAGCCGGCTGCCGGACACTCCTCGAATGCTTTGGATACCACTTTGTATTGCAGCCTGACTTGTTATTCACCTATTCGCTCTCGTGAGTGGTGTGGAGAAACTAGACGTCACAATGGCGGTACTAAAGAACACAATACAACAGAACATACGGGTAAAGGCACATTTCGCCACACAATTTTATGGTAAAAGCTCTAGAAAACAGGCCACCATGTCAGATATAAAAAACTAAGCTTCAGAAAACAAAAATGGTTCATTATATGCTCGTTTGACAGTTCCTTTAAACTTCTAGACGTTGCAATGTATTATACGCCTGATTTCATTTCTGAGAGAATATATTGTAGATACTCCTCCGCATTACTTGCTCATCCGAACTTATTCTTCTGTTCTTCTAGGAGTACAAATATTTAATTCCGTCACAGTTCTTCTTGTCTTCCATTTCTTATTCTTTCTAATAAAGTGCTCCCATATATCCTGTCAAGAATCTCATTTCGACTGCCAAGAGCATTCTATTTCTCTTTGTCTGTCAAAGAATTCAGTATGTGCATTCATTTTTCTTTAGAAAAGGTAGTAAGCAAGGACTGTTTGAGGCGATTAAGTTTCGTTCAAGGCCCTATAATACCCAAAGGTGTCACATTACATTCTAAAATATGCTCACTGCAGTAATAAATAGTGATGATATATTTTCACTGCAAAGAGGAAGCAAACAGTAATACAAATGGAACGAAATAGTACGCATTAGTTTAAAACAGATTGCGTTTACAAAAGCAAATATTACTTCAAAGTACTTTAAAATCATCCACATTATTTAATATTGCATGATTTTTGAGGCCCAACTGGATTATTTTTAATCGTTTTGATTTTCAACCAATCATATTAAAATCATATTCTCAAAGGACACAATTATCTGAATAGTCCTTCAACTAGAGAAGCTATATTAGAATTTATTAGTCGTGAAAATAATTTTATATACTGTGGAACAAAAACAAGTCCCTTTTCCCTAGTAGAAACTCGCAAACTAACTTTACTAAACTAAATAAAATATTCCTTTTACAAATGACATTGTACCCAACATATTCATCAATCATAGCAAAGTTTTTTTTCTATATTCTTTGATTAAATGGTTATACATGTTGTTACCAGATTAGATTAGATAATGCGGAAACGACACAAAGGTGCCTATTTCATTTAAACAATACATGTGAAGAAAAGAAATAGGTTTACTTTTAAACTTTCAGAGCACATCAGAGTAAACTTTATTTTAAGCAAATATATTCAAAACTAAACAACTTCACGAAAATGTTATAGGATGCAGTAGTGTACTCCGATAACCTCTCCAACTCTCCTAGAGCACTGAATAAAATATTAAGACTTCACGCTCTATTTATAGAAATTTATAGGCAAAAGACCATGTTGATGCCTCAAATATATGATATAATCAAAAGTGTTACTTTGATGTGTTCTGTTTGCTTAACCTTCCCTCCAAGCCATTCTTTAGAAAACCTTACTTTTTAAGTACTTCATTTTAATCGAGATAAAAGTTTGCAGAAACGGTTTCATGCACATTCTTTATGTGTGGATGTATAATGACTGCAGAGTTTTAAACTCTTGTTTTTATGACATCACAAGGAAAAAGAAACGAATAGTGCATTGGTGTTTCAAATTTGATGTGTTGCACCCACATAACTTTCTCTACTCTTGTATTAACCATTCCTGCAAACTCTTATCCCTTCGTGTTAGTTGAGATAAATATTTGAAGAAATTATGTCATTGTTTATATTTTTGTAGGTACACGGAGATTTATCGGAATACAGTAGGCTTTGAGTGATAGTCGAAACTTTTAAAGCTTTCAAACTCCGTTTTCTTTGCACAGTTAACGTATAAAAAATTGAATAACTATGTTCCATTTGACGAAATATAACTTTCCCAGAACTCACACAACCAACACGACGTATCTCCGAAAGGGTTCACTCTATAAGCAACTTTATTTGGACATAAATTGTGTTTTAGCAATATCTACATTTTTTGTATACTAATATTTGGTCTATCTCCAACGGTTTAGCAGTTATACAAAAGCCGTTCAGAGTAACTACGACTACAGGGGTTATAGCCGGAGAATTCAAGATTTCATTTGGCTAAAAATATCTCAAACGTATGGCATTTTAAGGACCATTTTCAAGAAAATCAAAATTTTCGAAAATGTGTCCATATAAAGGGTAGTTTAGGGTGAAGCAATTTTCTTAAAATCTTCATGTCGCATCCTTGAAAGACATTAAACTTAAATACCAAATACCAATTTGGTTTTTCACCGACTTTTCGTTTTTGAGTTATGCTGTCCAAAGGCTGACAGACAGACTGATAGACACGCAGACTGACACACAGACACACACACACACACACACACACACACACACACACACACACACACACACACACACACACATTTTCTAAAAATACTTTTTCTGGATTCAGCAGGCCTCAAAACATATTTCTGGTGAAATTTCGACATCTAATTTTTAGGTACTAATACTATACGTAGCAGAAAAAGTAAAAAGAGTCCGAAACATTTAATCAAACAGCTAAGAAAATTCCGAAAATGATTAGTGCCAGAAAAATAATTTTACTACCTAATATACAGTTTTCATCTATTAATTGAAAGTGTAAAAGCAATATAAACTTATTTAGAAGGAGCAGAACCTGGCACACCATTCACAGAAACGTAAATACATATACTGTGTATATAAATAAATATGCGTTACTCTTGGAAACGTTTTAACACCATGATGTATTAATCGTACTAGTTAAAGCTATATTAGAGGAAATAAAAGGTTTCCCTACAAAAGGTAATTCGGAATGGTGGAATTTTCTAGAAAATCTTATCGATTCTCGGAAATGTTATGATTCGTGTCTTCCGACTTTTCGCTTTGTGTTACTCTGCTGTCTCTATCTCTCTCTAAATGTTAGGTTGGAATGCCATGTTTTCTCTATTTAATACAAGTGAGTGGGAAAAGGCAAAGGTAAAGAGAACCAATGTTTTTCCATGTATAGGAAACATCGTGGTTAGTACACATAGAATTCCATTAAATTCCTGGCATTGCATACTTAAGTACATAGTGTTACCTTTAATATGCGTGGTTCTTTTTTTCTTAGCTAACAACACTGATTGTGAGAGACTGGTCCTTTCCTTTATCTAGCGCCAAGCTGTACTTATGTATCCTCCAAAACTTTCTATTTCTGTTTTTACTTTCTCTACTACGTATGCTAAAGTAGGGAGGTATTGTATTCCACCCAAAAATTTTATGTCAAGATTTCACCAGAAATATATGTTTTTAGAACCCCTGAATCCAAAGAAAGCATTTTAAGAAAAAGGCCTGTGTGTGTATATGTGTGCGTATGTGTGTGTGTGTGTGTGTGTGTGTGTGTGTGTGTGTGTGTGTGTGTGTGTGTGTCAGTCTGTGGATAGCATAACTCAAAAATGAAAAATCGGTTAAAAACCAAAGTTGGTATTTAAGTCTAATGTCTTTCAAGGATGCGACACGAAGATTTTGAAGAAAATAGCCCCAACCTAAACTACCCTTTACGCGGAAAATTTTTCGAAAATTATGATTTTCTTGAAAATGGCTCTAACCATTTCGATTAAAATGCCATATGTTTGATACATTTTTATGACAAATGAAATGTATATCCTGAATTTTCTGGCTACAGCCCGTGTAGTTCTATTTACTCTGGACGACTTTTGCATAACTGGTAAACCGTTAGAGATAGACAAAATCTTACTATGCAAAAAATGTTGTTAGCTAATGCTGGATTTCTGACAATGAAGTCATTAATCCTCTTGCTCTCCAATATTTTTCACTGATGATATTGAAGGGAGCAATAGCAGTAATAGTAACCACTTTTTAGAGAGCACCATATTTTTATGTTTTGGCGGTCACATCGCTCTCTCATATCCCCCAGAATGTCTGGAGGATCACACCTGTCGTTGGTTTACGGGTCTCACCAACCTGACCGGGAGAATTATCAAATAAATTCACCGACCATATCCTCTGATTACCAATCAGAGGACGTATTACATGCCATAACAGGTCAGCATGTTAGGGGTTAAGATTTTATAGAGAAATTAGAGAAATGGAGAGGTTGGAAAAATAAAGACTCCCTAGCCCTCGGGAACCCTAATAGCACCGGGGTCGGAAGAAAACAAGAGATGATCAAGGTAAGGTCAGATAGAAAAGTTACAGTGAAGAGCAAAACACCAGTAAGTGGAAGTAATGTTCTGCTCAGCTTGGGTACCTTGTGGTCGCTATTCACATATCCCCTAGACAGAGACCCCTGAGTATAGGCATGTCAATATGATTACAGTGTGAATGTTATATTTTCAATATAACTTCATATATTTTATATTTTAATGTTCTACCGAACTTGATTAATTCAGATGTTACATTATCCGGACCTACCACTTTATTAGACTTTAATTTGTTGATTATATAGTTGACCACTGAACGTAGATATGATCACTTCTTGGCCGTTAAGATCAGTTACTTCTTCAATATTAGCTATATTAACATTTTCTAACAGTGATAGTTTTAATAATTCTGTAAAAAAATCTTTCCATCTGGCTAAAACTCGATCAATTTCAGTAACTAGCTTTCCATCTGCATCTCTACATACAGAAGGGATAAAAGGTTGAAACTTGTTAAATCTTTTAACTTTGCTGAAAAGTTTTGTTTCATTTTCCTTGTAAATATCTTCTACATTGATTATTTTGTTATTCAACCATTTTTTCTTTTTCTAATTACATATCCGATTTGGTATCTTTCTTTTTTCTTTATATGCTTCTTGGTTAGCTGTTGTGTTAGCTTGTTGCATTTTACTACGTGCCTTATTTTTTTCTTGTATGGCCTATCTCCATCCCACCATTCGTTTGTCGTTCTCTCTTGTTCTTGGATTACTTCAGTTGCTGAATTTAAAATTATTTATTTAATATTTTCCCATTCTTTACATATTGAATTACTCTCAGGTTTATCGATTAATTTATCATGGACACTTATTGCCTCCGTCATGGATTACAAATCCCATTCCACACAGTCCAGTTACCTTTTATGTCATTTTATTTCCCTAAAACTGAATCACAATTCACAACTAGTGGCCTTGCAACTCCTAGCTGTTCTGTTCTATTGTAACCTCGACACAAAATACTGCTCAACTGTCTGCAACTCGCTGGTAGTTCTACTCACTCTTGATTTACTATTTAAAAACTGGCTCAACACAAACTTTTCTGTCTGCCGAGCCAATTCACTTACAGCCAAGAAATAGGTACTGCCAATTTTTCTGGAAATTGATCTTGCTAAAGTTACAATTTATGTCTAAATACATTTTTTTAGAGTGAACCATTTCGGAGATATGCTTTGTTATTTGTGTGAGTTTTGGAGAACTTATACTTTTGTCAAATGCAACTTTGTTATTAATTTTTTATGTGTTAACCATGTAAAGAGAACGGTATTTGAAAGCTTTAAAAGATTTGGCTGTCACTCAAAGCCAACTTACAGTATTCCCATATTCTCCGTGTACCTACAAGAAGATAAACAATAAGATAATCTCTGCAAATGTTTATGTCAATTAACACGAAGATATAGGAATAAGAGTTTGTAAGAATGGTTAGGACAAGTGTGTGCGCGCGCGCGAGTGCGCGTGCGCGTGCGCGTGAAGGATGCGTTCTGAGTTACCTTTTTTCATGGAATACGTTCCGTTATTTTTTAATTTCTAAAAAGTTTGGTAATTATTTTGATTAAAATAATTTGCTTTATTTACATGACGAGATGTGAAAATTGTGCCTTATTTTACTGAATTTTACTTAATTCTTATGCCAAAATGCCAAAAAGGACAGAAAAATTTCTGCAGTACCAGTGCAGACCACATTAAAACATATAATTTTCAGAATCTATTTCAACTAATTATTTTCCTAGCTTTAAGCAGTTTAAAAATATTCATTGCAACACTTCTTTGCCCTCCCCTAGTGTGAGTGCTGCAATTAACAGAAACTGCTGATGTTTGATTCCTCTTTATTTCCATAGCAAGAACTTGTTACCACGGATAGATATATACTCTTTCTGCTCTTAACTTCTTGGTGTAATGGAAAACATTTAGATAACGTTATTCGTTTTTGTTTTTTTCTCTGGTAAGGTATACAAATTATGTTTACTTTAATTTTTAGATATATTAGCTTGTGTAGTAACATATGCTTTCATTCTTAATATACCGTGAATGTGAATATATACAGTGGATAGCAAAAACACTTTTTATTCAAGGGTAGCATTAAAACAGCTTATTATGCCGGCATAAATCGTGCGAAATTACCCTATTTCTGTCACCAGAACCAGAATATGAATGATGAATGATTACCTTGGCAACAAGACAGCAATGATATCATCACGGGCACAATTTTTTCTCCAATGTGCATGTAAGAAAACCTGAAAACATCACTTTCGCAAATGCAGCACCATTCAGACACAAGAATTAGTAATCCACAAAATGTTTTCATAGTCTTGTTCATAAACATCTTTTGATTTTTGTGGAATTAATAAACGCTCAACATTCTTGGCTTCGTTCAGTGTCAAACTGATTACAATGCATATTTTCAACACTTTTATCATTACCTTCCATTTTCTTCTATAAGTGTTGAAACAAATGAACATCTAACATGAGTTCGAGTATTTGAAACATAGAATATCTTGTTTTTATACTCTTTTGACATCTTTATCACTTTATTTTTATTCTGACTTTTGTCACTGTCTTGTATATTTATGTGTATATTTTCTTTGATACTAGTAATTTTATTTTTATTGAAGTTTATATCTTGCTTTTGCCATAATTGTTTTAACGGCGTTGACGACCATGTAGTTGAGCGCCCTTAAACCTACATCTCCTCCTAAGGAGTGGGAAAAAAAAAATCTGCTTAGTAACCATATTACGTCATACATCTGTGATCTCTGATACATTACAATTTTTCATTTAGCAAATTTACTAATTATTTTTACGGATTTCAGTGCTAAAATTGCTTAAAACGTTGTGCATAACAGGCGTATAATCTTTTCATTCTGACACTCGTAAAAATTTAGTGTATAGTCAGTCAGGTTATACGCTAGTTACATAAATATGTGGTGGTTAGAGAAAGTGATGGTAGTGTATCACACTTGTGTTTCTTTTTAATATGTTTACTTTGGTGTTACATATTTCATATTGATAGGTAGCATCACATTTCAAAATATTGGATATATTTTCAAGTGTCTCTATTTGATTTCACTAAGAGTAAATTTGCCTTAGTGTTATATTACAAAGCATGTAACCCAGTTTTCAAAGCAATGTTGTGTGTTGAGGCAATGTTGTAGCTTAAGCACGAATTACTCGCTTAGAGTCCCAGCAAGGAGTCGGATACAGGGCTCCAATTTTGCAACTATTTCCTCACTCCTGCTGGAGAGAAGTTTTAATCTATCTGTGTTGCTATAATCACAATCCCTTTAGCGAAGTAGTAGGCTCCAGCTGTTCCAGCCAACACCAAAACCGAACACCCGCTGCGCATGGAGGTTCACCAGCTGACTTAGGGTAAATAAAGCAGAACTACCCAACAAAATATAGCCCGGTTTTCAACGCGTAGTGTGACTGAGCGCAGATTGGCACACAAATATTACAAAACCTAAAATTACTTAATTACTCGTATAAAGCGGAATATGTTAAACAATCACAAACACTACTTTTTGGCTTGTATTTGGTGCAAAATATTTCTTTACGTGAGTGGGTAAAATTAAACCAGTATTCGAAGAGATCTTAAAGTGTCAACAGAAATTTCAACTTGAGTTTCAACAGAAGTGTGCAATAGTGTGAAAAATGTCTTGATCAAAATAAAGAGGTTAATATTACCAACGTATGCATACGAAAGTGTCATTTTAGTCTATAAATATGTGTGCTATCATATACACATTACTAGGAGTAACAACTGTAGAACATGTCAGATCCACACGCTTGTATTTGGTCCCATCATTGTTTTTAGGAATATTTGAGCATATAATAAATAAGAGCGGTGCTCATTTAGAAGCTCCATTAATATCCACCAAAAAGTAATGTGCAAATATAATACATCAAGATTCCGGTTAAGAAAAGTTATGTTATGGTAGCCATATCCTCTTTCTAGCACCCTATTATATGGGTGATTACCCACCTCTGTCGTGCGAACGTGGCGTGAGGGCAACAGTCGAATTGCTCGGTTTTGGCCTGGCTATGCTATCAAACCACGGATCATATTGTGACGCTGGGCACGGCGCTGGGGACGATCGGGGCCGGGCTGCTTCAGGTCCGGCCGGCGATCGGGCAAAGCCCTTCAAATTCAGGCTGCTACGTGCAATTGTTTGTGATACCTGACTAAAAACAATGAAGCGCAAAAGGGGCTTTCTTTAGAAAAATTTAGCCGGCGTGTATATGTGGAAGTCGAGGAAGGTCCGTGTGACGTCATCCCATCTACTTAAGGAGGCAAGGAAATAGCAGAGCAGCTAGTCAGAGTTATGGATATCAGTCGCCAGTCTGTCAGTGAGCAAGAGACAGCTGCGCGTGTGTCGGTGCGTGTAAGAATATTCAACGAGCGTAGAGTAATAATTGTAACATCGTAGTTAGTATATGGGAGATAGAGAAAGTGGAGAAAGACACTGAAATGACTGCGCAAGTTTACGAGAAGTAACAGTTATGAGTTGTGATAACACGAAAGACTGAAGACTGTGTTAACGACGAGAAGGAAATTGTGTATTTGTGATAACATTTTAGACGGCAATGAAGTGATAAAAAAGTAACCGAACTGATTTTGTCGTTTTTCTCACAATACGAAACTTCGAGGTGAGAAAAATGTAACCTGTATTTTAAGTCCTAAGCATATACCTATATCTACAATACTAATTCCTACATATGAAATGAGACAGAGAAGCCATCGCGGCTTTGATCCACTAGGAGTTGGGAGTTAAATTCAACAAACTTCTGTTTAATGAGATGCCTTTGGAGGCTTGCTTTTTGTATCGGTATAAACTTCATACTGCTTTTAAGGATTACGTTACATCACCAATTACTGTTAAAGAAACTAACTCATCTGCGACCGAGAAATGGCGAAAAGCAAACTACTGTTAAATTCTAGCATTGTTAAGTTCACTGTTTTATTACAGTTTCGTAGTCATAATAATAATAATTTCGTGACCCAGTAAATGCCTTCCTTTTAATGCCAGAAACTGCATCACATCAAAGTTATGTGAATAAACCAAATGTAAAGTGCGCAGTGCGTACAAAAATAAATCATTAGACCATTTTTGGTACTGTTGCTTCTATTAGTTTATTTCTTCACTCAAGAGAACAGACGAAAATGAAACATGGCTATGAAATGTGAAGCTGGTCGGAACTAGTGTCAGAATAGTATGATAAATAATAAATCCGTTTCGTACATGCTATAAATACGAACAGCATCTGATAGAAGAAGTACAACTTTAAAGAAAATTACTTTAGAATTCCTGTGCACCCTAATAACGCAAAGCAGATATTAAATGTCCCTTCCGTTTATTCTGCGTCCATCATCTTTCCCAATATGCCCATCACTCTCTGTCCAGTGTTAGGTACTTGCCCAAAGGGAATCTGCATCAGGGGAGAGCACGAATTCTGAAAGGGAATCTGCGAGTAAAGAGGGCTATGGCTAACTGAGAAATCATGAGGGAATATGGACCGTACAGCCAGTTTTGAATTAGTGCAACGAAATATTGGCAGATATGCCTTTTGATTCAAAGAGAGGGAAGAGAAGAGCAGAGGAGAGAAATAGAGGGAGAGAGGGAGAGAGAGATTAGAGCAAACACAAACGACTACCTTATCCCCGTATTTCTTTTTTTAATTTCTGCCACTTGTTTCTAAATTGCCTGTGCAGAAAATAAGGCTATTTGGCAGCAATTTTAGGACGCACACTTTGACCAACTCAGAAATAAAGTACCCTTCAACAATACAAACGATTGCCTCTGTGCTCCGGCGGTTAGCATGCTACATTCCAAATCGAGAGTTTCCGGGTTCAATTCCTGGCTAGAGAATGATAAACTTGCTTTAGCCAGGATTATTCCCCATCCTTCCTTGAGCCTAGAAGTATGTGTGGCAGCATAAATGTGGGTGTGTGTGTTTGTGTGTATGTATGTGTGTGTGTAAATATGTTTATACAGGAAACTCAAAGTAAACAAAACTAAGGTTAGCACGCAAATAGTCAACAAGCATTTTTCCAAAGAAAAAGCCGCCGATATGACCTTAGGTGTTAAAGGCGAAATATAAATGGATAATAATAATAATAATAATAATAATAATAATAATAATAATAATAATAATAATAATAATAATAATAATAATAATAATAATAATAATAATAATAATAATAATAATAATAATAATAATAATAATAATAATAATAATAATAATAATAATAATAATAATAATAATAATAATAATAATAATAATAATAATAATAATAATAATAATAATAATAATAATAATAATAATAATAATAATAATAATAATAATAATAATAATAATAATAATAATAATAATAATAATAATAATAATAATAATAATAATAATAATAATAATAATAATAATAATAATAATAATAATAATAATAATAATAATAATAATAATAATAATAATAATAATAATAATAATAATAATAATAATAATGTAAGATTTAAAGCTTTCACGGCGCACGTTATTTATTAAAGTTTCACGGGCGATCAGCCGTGTGAGGTTTGAAAATATTGAGCTTTCGGCCATTCTAAACTCCATGGCCTTCGTCAGAATGAAAAAAAAAAACAAAAAAAAAACCCTCACACGGCTGATCGCCCGTGAAACTTTAATAAATAATAATAATAATAATAATAATAATAATAATAATAATAATAATAATAATAATAATAATAATAATAATAATAATAATAATAATAATAATAATAATAATAATAATAATAATAATAATAATAATAATAATAATAATAATAATAATAATAATAATAATAATAATAATAATAATAATAATAATAATAATAATAATAATAATAATAATAATAATAATAATAATAATAATAATAATAATAATAATAATAATAATAATACACATTTTATATATAACACTCACGTATTCATGGCCGCGTTGGTTTTAAACACACAAGTATTTAAATCAAGATCATTATAGTGAGTTTTACGAAAGGAAAAGATAGTGCAAATTTAACCATTAAAAACGTTTATGGATGTGAATGGAGTTTTCCAAAAATCCTCGCTCTATACCTCCGAAATGTTGGACCTACATATGTTTTGCTTTTATTTAAGCTGTTTACCACACGCGTACACTTACACATACATTTTAGTGGAATCTTGAAGTGACATTTTTGGACTAAGTTGAATAGGTATACATCTATCGTAGTATGCTTCTGCCTAGAACTACAACAGTTTACATTTTTTTAAGTCTTTGGGCACAGAGGATCTAAACTTTACTATATACCTAAGTATTATTATAATTTTAAAGATATTATAAACTTCATTACCTTTAGAAACAAATCCCATTTATTCCATATTCAGTTTCCCTTACAGCATTTAGCACCTTTTAGCACTAAGACGTTAAATGTTAAAAAAAGGAATTGCTTCCGTTTCACGAACCCGTTGGGATGTTAAAAGTAGACTGGCTATACACAGTAAAAGAGCTTAAGGCTGATCTAGAATAATTTGTTTGGTGTGGGCCGGATATGAACCCGCGACCTTGGAATAAGTAGGCCAGCATCTAACCATTTGAGCCACCCAGACTGACAGTGGTGGTGGCGTCGGCAGCGGCGGTGGTGGCGAAGATATTTAGAATTCGTGTCCCACAACGAAACGTGTAAATGTGGATTAAGAATTTATCTGTATTAAAAAGTAAACAAAAGAATATCAACTAATTTGTTACAGATAAGGCACAGTGCTTTATGTCCAGTTTATATCATAACATAGTCCAAAGTCAATTGTTGTTTAAATGTACAGCATTCATTATTTCAACCTTTTTTTTTTTTTCCTGCCATAGTGAAATTAAGTGCAAGGAAGAACTCCTACTAATAAATGACTGAAAGTCAGCTCTCAATGTCCAGAGAATAATATTCACCTGATTTGTAAAAATTAGTGAGCTATGTGAATGGCGATTAGTCTTTTTTACTTTCTCTACTATGCATACTAAGCAGAGAAAGTATTGTACTCCACCCAAAAATTCAATGTCAAGATTTCACCAGAAATATGTTTTGAGGCCCCCTGAATTTTTACTTTCTCTGCCACGTAAGTAGAAGTAGTGTATTCAATCCAAAAATTCGATGCCGAGATTTCGCCGGAAGTATGTTTTGAGGTTCCCTAAATCCAAAAAGAGCATTTTTAAAAAAAGGTGTGTGTGTATGTGTGTATGTGTGTGTGTGTGTGTGTGTGTGTGTGTGTGTGTGTGTGAGAGAGAGAGAGAGAGAGAGAGAGTGACGCAAACGCTCCTCTCCGTCGAAGACGTCGCCTTTAAGACCTATCAGATCAGATGTTTGGTGTCCGGACTAGCTCTAGCAAGAGGTCCTAATCTGCAAGGTATGCGTGAGTTATGGTAGGAATGGAACCAAACGAAGAATTAACCAACATATCACTTTATTTGTAAATTTCCAGATTTGTAGAGAACTGCCGACGATATTTAAATAGAATGTAACTTTGTAACTTCAACTACAACGTTATAACACCTTAATTTTGTCACCATTTAGCAACCGCCGAATTATGTATACGCGCTAGCTTACGTACAACTCCCAACTTGCACGTGCGTTATCTCGACTCGATTCAAGACGAGTGTGTCTTGCGTTGCATTTGTTTTTGCGCGAGCAACACGAGGGAAGAGATTTTCATTGGCTAACTTTAGAGCACGTCATGGTAAGATAGGAATCAGCCCGCTGAATCGTTAGAGCTTTGTACATACAACAATTGTAACCTTATTACTCATTTAAATCTGCCTAGGCTTCCATTCTTCAGACTTTAACATATTCAGCTTTATTACGTTTTCCCCTTAACTACTGACCAGAATCTCCTTTTGTTTCTTTCCATTATCAAATATATATTGACATTATAATTTCGGTTTCAAGAGAGAGAGAGAGAGAGAGAGAGAGAGAGAGAGAGAGAGAGAGAGAGAGAGAGAGAGAGAAAGAGTGTGTGTGTCAGTATGTGAACAGCATAACTCACAAGCCAAAAGTCAGTTAAAAACCAAAGTTGGTATTTAAGTTTAATATCTTTTAACGATGGGACATGACGATTTTGAAGCAAATTCCTCCACCCTGAACCCTTTAAATGGAAAATATTTCGAAAATTTTAATTTTCTCGAAAATGGCTCTAACGATTTTGATTAAAATACGATATGTTTGAGATATTTTTATGACAAATGAAATAGTATATTTTGAATTTCTGGCTATAGCCTATGTAGTCCTGTTTACTCTGGATGACTTTTGCATAACTGGTAAACCATAAGAGATAAACCCAACCTTACTCTCCAAAACATTAGATCTTGCTAAAACACACAATTTATGCCCAAATAAATTTTTTGTAGGGTGAACCTTTTCGGAGATATTCTTCGTTATTTATGTTTGTTTTACGATATCTATACTTTTCACAAAATGGGGGATCGTTATTCATCTTTTTATACCTTAGCTGTGCAAAGAGAAGAGAGTTTCAACATTTTAATACATTACACTATCGCTCATAACCTACTGTATTCCCACATTCTTCTTGTATCTACAACAAAATGAGCAATAAGATATTTTCTGCAAACGTTTAGCTCAACTAACATGAAGATATAGGAGTAAGAGTTTTTAAGAATAGTTGGTACAACAGTAGAAAAAGTCATGCGAGTGCAACACATCAGATTTTTAACAGGTGGTACATGTTTTGTTAAATATACCACATTAAAGTCACGTCATATTCTAGTTTATTGTATGCCTGTAGTGGAATCCAACTACAGTCACTTTTGTTGCAGTGCTCTAGTCTTGTTTTTGTTGGAATGGGAGTACAACTGTTGTCTGTTTCCTTGGATTCGGATTCGTTCTGTTTGAATGAGAATTATGTTGCTGACACTGACGAAGTTACAACACCAAACAAGCAATCATCCTCCCGATATTTGCAAGTAGAGCAGAGCACGTTTGTGTTGCAGCTCAGATTCTCTGAGGCAGGATTTCGGTTGACAGTTCGCCGGCAGTTACAAAATCACTCGAAATGTATTTGAGAGTAATTTCATTTGCGTTGCACAAATCAAGTCCTCTTGCTGCTTCGTTGTGGGAGTCAGGGGAAGGAAAGTGACATTACTAGGGCAGGCTCTGGTATTGTTCCAGCTCTCCTCCCATTCACCCAACCTCTGACCTCATGACGTCATCTCAGGCTTTAAATAATGAGATAGGCGCGTGTAAACCGCCCTCTTTCTCTGTGGCTAGCATCTCCCTTGGTCTCTTCCCTCGACCAGTTCTCCATGTCGTACAAGGTCCAGCCCGCTTCTTGTCCATAATGGACGTTGCTTTGTGAGGGGCAAGTTAATAATTAATATTATCCCAGAACGAGCCGTGTGTATATGCAAGAAGGGTATTGCGAGGATCGTGGAGTCACGATTGAGCTTAAGCGGTATAAAATTACAATTGCGCATGAAAAATAGACACGATTGCGCATTACAATTATTAGAAAATACACAACGATTGCTCAATCTATTAGCGTTAATCAGGGGACAAGGCGTAGAGGTTGGTTATTTCGTCCCCCCAAAATCTTGTTTTATATTCATTTTACATTGTAAATAAAACACGCTCAAGTCAATATTATTTGTTTACATTGTCGACAAAATCCTTTAGGTTAATTTTTACTTCCTCTGCTAGTAAGTAGAGGAAGTATTGTATTCCACCCAAAAATTTGATGTCAAGATTTTACCGGAAATATGTTTTGAGGGCCTCTGAATACAAAAATAAGCATTTTTAGGAAAAGGTCTCTCTCTCTTTCTCTGTGTGTGTGCGTGCGTGCGTGCGTGCGCGCGCGCGCGCGCGTGTGTGTGTCAGTCTGTAGACAGCATAACTCAAAAACGAAAACGCGGTTAAAAATCAGAGTTGGTATTCAAGTTTAATGTCTTTCAAGGGTACGACACGAAGATTTTGAAGAAAATAGCTCCATCCTAAACTACCCTTCACATGGAAACTTTTTCGAAAATGTTGATGTTCTTGAAAATGGCTTCAACAATTTTGATTAAAATGACATGTTTAAGATATTTTTATAACAAATAAAATATATATTCTGAATTCTCTGGCTGTAAACTATATAATCCTGTTTACTCTAGATGACTTTTGAATAACTTGTAAAGCGTAAGAGTTAAAATCTTACTATTAAAAAAATGTAGATCTCGCTAGAACACCATTTATGTCCGAATAATTTTTTTTATAGAGTGAAGCATTTCGGACATATTCCTTGTTATTTGTGTTAGTTTCAGAAAAAAAGTATGTTCGTCAAGTGCAACATCGTTGTTCATTTGTTATATGTTAACCGTGTAAAGAGAACGGAATTTGAAAGCTTTAAAAGATTTGAATATCGCTCTAAATCTGCTGCATTCCCATATTCTCCTTGTACCTACAAGAAGATAAACTATAAGATAATATCTGCAAATATTCATCTCAAGTAACATGAAGAAGATGTAGGAATAAGAGTTTATAAGAGTGGTTAGTACAAGAGTAGAGAAAGTCATATGAGTGCAACACATCATCTTTTTTTTTTTCCTTGATAGCGACAACCAATCACTTTGAGATATTGCAGATCCATTTTGCTCCTTCTGTAATTAATGTATGCTGTGTTAACAAATACATTAGGTGTAATTTCTCGGCTATAAATTTCATTTCTGCTTATTGACATGTTTAACTTGCTTTCTCCCTGAGTATTTTGCAGCACATGTATAACAAGATGTAGGTTGGGATGGCAGCTGTAGGACTGTGCGTCTAGAGCTGCAAGTTGTATGCCGCGGCAGTTGACGGAGGCTCCAACAATTAAAACCAACAAACAACAATCAGCTGCGAGCTGAGCCTGTGTACAGGTAATTGGAATACGTGTTAAATGTAACGCTACACACAGTTCTATGTGCGCATTCAACACTATAAAATATACTGCTATTTCACATAGCTGTACTTGCTTTATAAAAACGATTTCCGTGTTATGTAATAAGCGGAACTGTTAACATCACCTTATTACAGAGTATACAATTTGTTTGCATTGACAAAATAAAATAATTCTGAAAGAACATAAACAGAATCCACAAATAAATATCTAAAAATGCTAGCTTCGTTGTCTGTTAACCGATTACTATGTAGGGACTTGCGCAGTCGTATTGTAGTCTCTACGCGTAATCGTGTTTCAGATTTTTACCTGGATTTTATCTTTCATATCATGTTAGAAACACACGGATGTTTGGAAGATTTACAAGCATGAGGGTTATCAACAAGTCCTTCCGCACCATGCCGGTGCCTACCGCTCAAGATAACTTTTTTATCAGTCTGTTTATCTACATTACCTTTCATGAATTACATAAGCGAATCTATCACATTTTTTATTTCGCGGAACGTTATACTTAGTTATAAGTATAACCAACCATACGTTCGTGACATCGGAGAATCTTGCAAGACAGCTGCGGAGGGACTTCTAACCCTAAAACTTGTTGCACGTAAGTTAGGCTGGGTGCATCGACCTAGTACACCTATATATTGTAACTTTTGGTTGTGGTTGGGTGTGAAGTAAATACGACAGATGAAGTCTAGATAAAGAAACACTTTTATTTCCGTAAACAGTAACTTGTACACTCGTTGCAACAGCAAGAAAGTCTTTTCCGATTCTCCAACAGCACGACTCCGAATTCGTAACACAAAGAACTAACTCTTCTCCGTCGGCACAACTCTCCACATCGTCTGTCCGTCTTCGTCGGCACGACTACTCAACTCACATACGTCTGACTCACTCTTCTCACACTTTACCGCTATTTATATCTCCCAGGCACTATTCTGGAAGCTTCCGGAACGTTCACTTATTTAGCGGTGAAACACAAAGCAGACAGTTCTAGAAGCCTCTATCACTTTCTCTCTTTCGGCAAGCGCCCAACAATGCGGCCATTCTCCGTCTCTTTCCTTCGGCTCCTTTGCGGTAGTGCCGACAATAATGCGATGGGTGACACTGCGGTTGTCGGCAATTAGATACGGCGGGCGCGGTGACACTGCTCCCTCCTTAGAGCTGGTCGTCCCGACCAGCACTATCACTGCGGCATCTCCCTTGCGCCCCGGTGGACTAACCCATCGAACCTCTTCTCCAGGAGGCACGATCCTAGGTATCGCTGTTGGATAGTGTCCCTTGGTCCGGGTAGGACGACGTATGCCATCCTGCTTCGAAATTCTGCAACAGTACCGCCGGTCTTGGCGGGCCCTCGTCCAGTTGCCCTTCTTCCTGGTGTGTTGACGGGCCATCCTGCGCACTTGGAAACGGCTCATTGGGTACCGTGTCCGCCGACCTCTCTGGCGCACCTTCGCAGCCACCTTGCTTCCGATGGGTCCGGCAACAAACCCCACCACATCCGCGCGAGTCGCGTCCACCGCTGCACTCGTGTTCACTCGTGCTCGGCACGGCCTCTCCTGTATCCTGCCGTCCACGATGATGTCCACCCTTCTTCCGTTCACGGCACTATGCGTCAGGTGATTGGATGGCTCCGACGGTCCCCCCATGTCACATGCCAAGTCGGTTCTCGCGTGATGCTCGTTTGCTTGTGCGCTTCCCTGCTGATCGTCCTCCACGTCGTATCCTGGTTGGTTACGTACCCGACACACTCCTCCAGAGGATCCCCGACGACGTCCCTGAACTGCCCCTTTGTCTTCCCCGAGACGTACACTTTCGTTATCTGAAACGGGCGCAACTGTCGCCTCGGCCACTAGGTGCTTCCTCCCCGGGTCCGCGCTATTCCGTCTGCCCCTGGCATCCAGTACTTTGACGCTCTCGTCAACTCTTACTACCAGGGCGCCAAGACGTTCCCCGTCGTCCTCCACGACGTCCACATGCTGGCAGAGGTCTTCCACCTTTTCGCCGAGTTCTTCCACGTCTTCCGTCACGCCAATCAGTTCGCCGAGTTGTTCCACGTCTTCCGTCACGCTAATCAGTTCGCCGAGTTGTTCCACGTCTTCCGTCACGCCAATTAGTTCGCCGAGTTGTTCCACGTCTTCCGTCACGCCAATCAGTTCGCCGAGTTGTTCCACGTCTTCCGTCACGCCAATCAGTTCGCCGAGTTGTTCCACGTCTTCCCTCACGCCAATCAGTTCGCCGAGTTGTTCCAGGTCTTCCCTCATATCATCCGAAACGGGCGCGACTGTCGCCTCGGCCACTAGGTGCTCCCTCTCCGGCTCCGCGCTATTCCGTCTGCCCCTGGCATCCAGTACTTTAACGCTCTCGTCAACTCTTACTACCAGGGCGCCAAGACGTTCCCCGTCGTCCTCCACGACGTCCACGTGCTGGCAGAGGTCTACCACCTTTTCGCCGAGTTCTTCCACGTCTTCCGTCACGCCAGTCAGTTCGCCGAGTTGTTCCATCTTGATCTCTTTCAGCTCGGCAGCGAGGTTGTCGTTTGACGTTTCCATTTTGGCAGCGAGGTTATCGTTTGCCGTCTTCATCTCTTTCAGCACGGCAGCGAGGTTGTCGTATGACGTTTCCATTTTGGCAGCGAGGTTGTCGTATGACGTTTCCATTTTGGCAAATAATTCTTTCATCATTGCCATCATCCTGGTTTCCGAATCTCCCTCCATCTTGGTTCTAACGTTGCAACTTCTAACGACGATGTAACGATACTAGAAGCAATTCGACGAATCCCACTTCTGACACCAGTGTGACTTTTGGTTGTGGTTGGGTGTGAAGTAAATACGACAGATGTAGTCTAGATAAAGAAACACTTTTATTTCCGTAAACAGTAACTTGTACACTCGTTGCAACAGCAAGAAAGTCTTTTCCGATTCTCCAACAGCACGACTCCGAATTCGTAACACAAAGAACTAACTCTTCTCCGTCGGCACAACTCTCCACATCGTCTGTCCGTCTTCGTCGGCACGACTACTCAACTCACATACGTCTGACTCACTCTTCTCACACTTTACCGCTATTTATATCTCCCAGGCACTATTCTGGAAGCTTCCGGAACGTTCACTTATTTAGCGGTGAAACACAAAGCAGACAGTTCTAGAAGCCTCTATCACTTTCTCTCTTTCGGCAAGCGCCCAACAATGCGGCCATTCTCCGTCTCTTTCCTTCGGCTCCTTTGCGGTAGTGCCGACAATAATGCGATGGGTGACACTGCGGTTGTCGGCAATTAGATACGGCGGGCGCGGTGACAATATATATAATGGAAAATACAACTGTAAAGGTCTATGAGGTTTTGGTTGACCAAGAGAAAATGATATTCCGTTTCTTTCCATGTGGTAAAGTAGGAAAGGTCATAATCAGGGCATACACATTGATGTGCGCTATGGTTCTGAACTCTGGAGCATTTTTCGTTTCGAGATAAACAAATTCTCAGAAAACTTGTACTGATTGCCGAAATACGCTGTTGCTAACGATGTGGGAGAGAGAAAGAAACACTGGCTCACGTTCTGGGTTCCTGTCTTCACGTAAAGTGCTCAGAAACTCGCGTCACCATCAGAACACGCCATTCATCGTCTAAGTACTGTGGAATAAGAAATTAAAGGATATGAAGAGGTCCACGGTTTATCCATAACAGCTAGCACAGAATATCAAAAAGGCAGCAAAAAGGGATTTACTATTTATCCACCCATACGATTTGAGCTCCATCTTAGTTAATCTATGAAAGTCCATCTGGAAAAGCAAACAATCTACGCACCTACCGTAGCCTTTTATATAAATAAATACCAGCTGAATGACTTTAAAATTATTGGTCTTATGGTAGGTGCCCGAGAAACAATGCCAGCCCTTTTTGAGAACTTTTGGAAAGAATTTAAACTTCCAACTACTAACAAACGGAAAATTCTCTCACTGTACGTGGCTCTGTCAACATTCTTGGAACCCACAGAACAATATTATGCGATCGTATTGATGGTATTAGGGCAAATAGTTACATCTTAAAACTGGTTTTTCCCATTCAAATTCGGGCTTCGTGACATCACCTTAGTCTTTAAATAACGAAGTACTTAACTCAATTGATGATAGTTTCTCGGGCTAACAGCCAGGTCTGACCTGGCTGTTAGCCCGAGAAACTATCATCAATAATCAACGCCGGGAAAGCTTCAAGTCACTAATACTTAACTCAATTCCACGTTATTCCGTCTTTTCTGGTGACAGCACTTCCCTCTGTATTAATTCTGCTGTCTCTTCCCCCGACAAGTTTTCCATATTTTACAAGGTCCTCGCCTGCTTCTTGCTCATAATGGACAGTGGTGAAGGGCGAGTTAATAATTAATATTAGCCCAAAATGAGCCATGGGGATACTTGAGAAGGGTATTATTACGTACGCACTCGCGACGATTCGGACGAGTTAAAAGGACAGCCACGCACCGGTGCTGTTGCATAGGTTAAGTGCTCTGTAATGAAAGAGACGGTGCGCCATGCCTGTTGTGACGTGTCATTTGAGAGAGTGCTGCATGAATTAATGGGGGTGGGGGTTGCGACAACAAGTAGAGGGGGGGAGGTTAGTACATTATACTCTACAGTAGGTAATCAAGGTGGCCCTTCCTACTCATTCATAGTGAAGTACGGCAGGACAATTCCCCGGCTACAAAGACGGAATGGACGATGCTGCCTCAAAGTGTCCTGGGTGTGAATCGCATACACAAAAGGCGGTGCACAAAGGGAATCACTGCGGCAAATCACAGACTTCGGTACGGTTCACTAAATTAATGTACCCCTTCATCTCCATTATCTGTCTCTGTTACATCCCTTATTTCCTATGTGTTAATATCATTTAGATCACCCAGAAGGGATTGTTTCTGTTGCCGTGCAGAGTTATAACATCTATGTCCATTACACTGACATAAAAATCTGATGTGTTGCACTTCAGTTGACTTTCTCTACTCCTTTACTATTTATACAACTCTTATTCCTGTATCTTCTTCATGTTAGTTGAGATAAACATTTGCAGAAATTATCTTATTGCTTATTTCCTTGTAGATGTAAGGGAAATATGGGAGTACAGTACGCTTTGAACGATTGTCAAACCTTTTAAAGCTGGACGCTACATGAATGCTTTGAAATTCCGTTCTCTTTGCATGGGTAAAGGGTACAGGCACAGAGGGGGACACCTCGCTCACGTCGACCTTCACAGGTCTATTGTGGCTACCACCCCCCAGGAGGGAGGGATGACATTAGGGGACCGAAGGGGTGCTACCAGACCCGCAGCTAGACAGGCCTACCAGAGACGCGTGGAAGTCCCTAACCAGTGCTGAGATGTGTTCATCCCGGCGCAAGGCCCCGCCAAGCAGCCAGCATCACACCGCGAGTACGGGGCGATATCGCACGAAGCGTCCCTCCCCTCCTCGACGGAGGACAAGGGCCATCAGCGCCACCCAGCGCTGAGAACAGTAGTTACCATGCGCAGTCATCCACGCCATCTACCCGACATTGACCACACTACATGCCTGGAACCAGGACCTCCTAAATACCGCACCTGACACTGTGATTCAAGATGGCGGCCTATGTGGTGGGACCTACCTATACACAACTCGTCTATAGGCTACGATTTCAACGCAGTGAAATAAAAATGTGGTGTAATACCACGCCTATTTTGTGAATATGGGCTGTGTTAAACACAAAAACACTGTCTTAAACATAACCTCAAGTAAACAAAAAAGGAATCACATTTAATATTAAACGATAACCCATGGGCAATGAAATACATAACCTTAAATAACATCCATGCAATCTACAGTTTTACATGTCATTATGTAACTGCATTACACACTCAAATTACAAAGAAGATAGACAAAACTGCAAGCAGCATGTTACTTAAATAAAACAGAAATGTTGACATTGAGTTGACTCAGAATTATTAATCATTGTTTACACCGTTTTTCACACTTGATTCACGTATATAATGTTATATACCTACACAAAACATATACTGGATGGCTGATATACAAAAGCTGCTATTTAGATTAATTAGCTACCTACTGAATTCAAAAGCTTTAGGGTGGAATTTTGCTTTTACTTTTACTGAAAACTTATGATTACTCAGTCTGCAACCACATATTACTCAGCACTTCATGACACTTCATTTTACAGGGGGGATCCACAAAAGCAAATGAAATATTAAAAATAATAACCTTAAAACAGCACTGTAAATCAAATATATGAAATACGTAACCTTAAATCAGCATTGTAAAGCAACATTGTGTTAGGTTAGGTTAGGTTAGTGTATTATATGAGTGGAGTGACAGGGTCCTGTTATCGAAATATTTACAATTTGGGCAGTGTTTATACAATCATTTCAACGTAAATGTATTAATCAATCATTGTAGCATATATTACACTCGTTTATACACATTTATTAGCTAAATATCCGCCGCATAAGCGAAATAAAACCACTGCATCCCACGTACGAAATTTGCTCATAAATAAAAAACGAAGCTTGAGTGCACAATAAAACTTACAAAATCGTAATCAGCAATAAAAACTGCATCCATTGCACTATGTTTCATCCGTTTTCTCGAGCGGTCGATTTTGTAAATATTTACCCAACTTTGCTATAGTCTACGGTTTTACATGCAGCAACATAACACATTTCTTCTAAAGTATACATTTAAATTACAAAGACAAAAGATAATGTATAAATACAAGCAGCATACTACTTACACGAAACAAACTGTTGGTGTTGCAGATGCCACTAATTGAGTTCACTCGAAATTATTGTCTTCACTATTCACACTATTCACCATGTTATATATACACCGGCAACTAACACACATAACGCTGCAATTTATAGTAATTAAATACTGAATTTAGAAGCTTTACGTTGTAATTTACGTTTTGTTTTAACTGAAAGTTTCTCATTTTTAATTTGCATCCGGGAATGCAACAGTTACGGGACGCTGTCATGTTTGAGGTTAGGTTGAGGTATGACAACAATAACATACATTACTGGAACGGTTTTTCTTCAACAACCTCTCATCACTGTAATCGTGACACAAATTGTACTTGCAAACAGATAAATTAACCACACTATAACCTAATGTAGCCATAGTCTTAGATGGAACACAATAAACATAAACACGTGGAGAGTACACGGCACTGTCAAGACGTTATTAGACTTATTCCCGTTCCCTATACTGCACAAATAAACATTTTGAAACACTCGCTTAGCTAATATGAAGACAAACATACATAGGAATTATTATAATAAACAATAACTCAAAGACAGAAAATAATACGAAAAACAGCGTGTGGAAACGCCTCAGAAATCACGACCAACAGCCGGCGCCATTTTTGTACAACTGGGATGCCAGGGTCAGGTCCGTTAATCTAGAGGGTTCTGCTGGAACTGCACCAGCTGAAAGATGATAAGGACATGGAATGAAAGGAAATCATGCAAAGGAAACCGTGGTGTGAAATAATGCGCCCCAGCATTCGCCTAAAGTGACATGGGGCAACCACAGAAAAACCCATATCAGAGTGCGCAGCCATGGGGATCGAACCCATGACCTCCCGAATGCGGGCCACAGACGTTATCGAATGAGCCATCCTACCGCTCGGTGCATGGATAAGATATATAACAGTACATTGTGACACTAATGTAGTAAGCACTTTAAACGGAAGGTGGAAAGGTTTGAAAAAACGAGACGCTTGCGCCGAGAAAAGAGTTATCCATTCTTTGCAAATGATTGTTCTATTTTTCTCTATTTATTTGTATCTTTTCTTTTAATAATAATAATAATAATAATAATAATAATAATAATAATAATAATAATAATAATAATAATAATAATAATAATAATAATAATAATAATAATAATAAT
Organism: Tenodera sinensis; assembly: GCA_030765045.1. Classification (NCBI taxonomy): domain Eukaryota; kingdom Metazoa; phylum Arthropoda; class Insecta; order Mantodea; family Mantidae; genus Tenodera; species Tenodera sinensis. Next base: position 95,660,925 of record CM060966.1, on the reverse strand, counting down.
AATAATAATAATAATAATAATAATAACAACACACACACACACACTTTTTCCTTATTTCTTCATTTCTAACATGATCTAGCCTTGCACATCCGTTTATGCTCCGAGATATTTCATTTCTGCCACTTGTATTTGGCTTCAACCTTTCTTTTTAAATGTCCATGTCTCCAATTCTACAGCATAACCGAAATAGCCACTATCTTATAAAATTTTAGATTTATATCCTTCCGGGTTTTTCTTTTCAACGTATGAGCTATTATTCCACGATATATTGGAACTTACTTTATTGCTTATTTCTTCATTGCTTGTTTTAAAGGTTACATTACAGTCCAAGTAATTAAATTTTGCCTCCTACTCTTAAATCTTCGATCTTTTTATTTGTTTTCCTATAAATGCTATAATCTTTGATTTTTCTACTGATATATTTAAATCACAATCCTGGATGAATTTTTGTAACTTGTACATAGTTATTTGCAGCTTATCCTCTCTGCATTGTATTACCATCATGTCATCCGCAAAGTGTAGTATATTTAAGGTATTATTTTTCTTTATTTCTATTCCTAATGGTATTTCACCTTTTAATTTTCTAATAATATCGTCCATATAAATGTCAGATAACAGCGGAGATAAATGATATCATTGTCTTAAACTTCTTCTTTACCTGATTACCCTGCCATTATGTACGACTTACAAGCCAGTGCCTAGGGTCAGACACCTGTGGGGAGCAGAGGAATTTATGGAGCGGAAAGAACGAAGATCTGGAAGAGGATGATATAAAATGCAGGCGAAATCGATGAACGGAAAGTGGATTATGGAGCAATTGGTGGAATGTGTGGCGGCGGAAAGCTGGAGAACCTGGAGAAAACTCGCGCAGACGCCGCTTCATGCACTACGAATACCACATGCGGGTCTCTGGGATGGAGCCCGGGCCGCCTAGGTAGTAGGCGAACGCCTAACCACTCGGCCACGGCACCAGCTCTGTGTTAAACCATTATTAATTATATCTTTGATAATCGTTGCAGAGTAACACATAATATTGCAAACTTGACAGTATGAAACAATGCTTTTTTCTGCAGTCTTACAATTTTCACTGCGTACGGCAGTTCAGGCAATGGTCAGTGATGATATACGGAATGAAATGACAAATCGGAAAGTAAATTTAACAAGGAAAAGTTCTTGACCTAAGTTTAGGGTAACTCTCCATCATTTGCGAGTTACTGAGGGAAATCCAGGAAAAGTCATCAGTCAGTAAGAAAAGTCCTGGAGGAATCTCAGTAGCAGGCCGCTTTCTTATGAGCCCGTGTTTAAACAATTTGGCCAACCGTGTTCGTAGGAATAAAACAAGCGCGAAGCTGTCTCGTTTTCTTTTATGTAGTTTCACTCGCTGGGGAGTCCAACAACGTTGCAACGTAGAACAAACTCGGCACAATTCTTCGTGATAATTGAAGCCCTTAACTATGCTACAATATGTAAATTTGCAAGTCTCTGGAGGAGCACAAATAAATATTTCTGGTACAACGGACAGTATTGCAAATATCCATTACAGCAAAAGAATGTCAACAATCGTACAAATAGGCCCATGTAAAGGGTGACACATAAAATAAATGAAAACAACGGTAAATACTAGAATGAAGGGAAAAGAGATGCTGAAAGAATCCTATACTCCTTGGATACCTATTTCACACGATAGTCTTAAGTTCCTATCCGATGTGAATTGAGGCTAAATTTCACTTTTGCTGTGCTTGGAAAATTTAAAATTACTACAATTATTCATAAAGTTTATCAGAGACGAAGAAATAAGACCATTTTCATTGCGTTACATGTATTTACGTAACCTCCCTTCGAGAGACAAAATATATTTTATCTATTAAAATATTTAAATATTTCATACATTTTTAAAGACATTGTATGTTTATATTTTATACAACAATGTTACGACATATGTGATCGAATTTCTTAAAAACTACGAGGCATATGTGAATAACATTTTTGCGATCACTATGGTGGTATGGAATTTTCTGGATGGACTTTCTTGTTATAACTTATATTTTAAACATAATGAAACTGTACTTGTTTTACTGAGAAGAAATGAATAAGTATCCTGTAAAAATTGTTGTGATAATCCATTATTTTTGTTTTATGTGTGAGTGTGTTTATTTAAATTAGTACGACAGGGCTTTATAACTCTCCATAAACACAATGTATATTTAGGAATATTGAAGGTAACTACTTTCAGAAATATATAAAATACATACTTCATCAATCTCCATCCTAAGAGATGTTAAAATACAGTTTCTTTACCATTCACACCACACCTGTCTAACAGATACTAACACCTTTAACTGTGCTATTTGACGCGAATACGCATAAGAAATGACGTCTCCATAAATTTTTTATTGCTTCTGCTTTACTAGTTCCCTTTCATGGAAAATTTGTTCGTAATTCTCATTTGTGTTTCCGTTCACTTCAAACTGTCAGAAGCGGAAGTAAAAGGGGGATGTTCTGGGATAAGAAGATTTCCTGCATATAACATAAATAACGCTACTGACATCCGTTGTAAATATTTCGTCGGAGTTTTCCCCTTACTTTGTTTTATAGAACTTCCGCAAGGAATTCATGTCGTTGTGATAGGAACTGGAAAATGTAAACACCTAGTTAAAAACACAGCAAAATAAGATCTAGAGATACATTTTCTCCATGCATGATACACTGTGTGTCAAAGGTCCTCCTTACTTACAGGAACTTACTTAACCTCACTGTTTTTTACTCTTTATTCCCTTTAATTTTAATTTAATGTACTTTAGTCATTTGAGGGCTGCCAAGAACAAAAAGTATAACTTTACAATTAAGATGTTTTTTTTAAAATGACAATTGTGAGTACTTAACATTTGTTATGAACATTAAATTAATAATAAACTTCAGGGAAATATAAATATAATATAAACAATAGGTATAAATGTTTACATTGTCCAGGTCATAATCTAACCAAATCTGATTAACCTTTTTGTATATTGTCCCTCATTAGTCCAGTAATCGCGATCTTTTTACTTTCTCTACTGATTAGTAGGGGAAGTATTGTATTCCACCCAAAAATTCGATGTCGAGATTTCACCGGAAATATGTTTTGAGGTCCCCTGCGTCTGTGTGTTGACGCAAACGTTCCTCTCCGTCGAAGACGTCGCCTTTAAGACCTATCAGATCTCGTGTTTGATGTCCGGACTAGCTCTAGCAAGAGGTCCTAATCTGCAGGGTGTGCGTGGGTTATGGTAGGAATGGAACCAAACGAAGATTTAAGCAACATTTAACTTTATTTGCAAATTTCCAGATTTGTAGAGAACTGCCGACGATATTTAAATAGAATGTAACTTTGTAACTTCAACTACAACGTTATAACACTTTAACTTCGTCACCCTTTAGCAACCGCCGAATTATGTATACGCGCTAGCTTACGTACAACTCAGAAATTGCACGTGTACTCTCGGCTCGATTCAAGACGAGTGTGTCTTGCGTTGCATTTGTTTTTGCGTGAGCAACACGAAGAAAGCGATTTCCATTGGCTAACTTTAGGGCACGTCATGGTAAGATAGGAATCAGCCCGCGGAATCACTATGGCTTCGTACAAACAACAATTGTAACCTTCTCACTCATTTAAATCTGTCTAGGCTTCCATTCTTGAGACTAACATATTCAGCTTTATTACGTCTTCCCCTTAACTATTGACTAGAATCTCCTTTTGTTTCTTTCTATTATCAAATATATATTCACATTATAATTTCGATTTTAGTGTCTGTGGACAGCATCACTCAAAAACGAAAAGTTGGTTAAAAACCAAAGTTGGTACTTAAGTTAATGTCTTTCAGGGATGGAACACGAATATTTATAAGAAAATAGCCCCGTTTTGAACTATCCTTTACATGGTAATTTGTTCAAAAATTTTGATTTTCTTGAAAATGGCTCTAGTGATTTTGATTAAAATGCCATATGTTTAAGATATTTGTATGACAAATCAAATATATATTCCGAATTGTCTGGCTAAGGCCTATATAGTCCTGTTTACTCTGGATGACTATTGAATAACTCGTAAACCATAGGAGATAGACAAAATTTTCATATAAAAACATGTAGATCTCATAAAACACACAATTTATCTCTCAATAAATGTTTTTGTAGATTGAACCATTTCGGAGATATTCCTTGATATTTGTGTCAGTTTCGGAAAACAAAACTTTCGTGAAATGGAACATCGTTGTTCATTTTTTTACATGTTAAACGTACAAAGAGAACGGAATTTGAAAGCTTTAAAAGCTTTGACTATTGCTCAAAGGCTACTGTTTTCTAATATTCCCTTTGTATCTACAAGGAAATGAGCAATAAGATAATTTGTACAACTGTTTATCTCAACTAACAAGAAGAAGATATAGGAATAAGAGTTTGTAAGAATGGATAGTACAAGAGTAGAGAAAGATATGTGAATGCATACATCAGATTTTTTAGGTTGTATTTGTATTGAAAAAGGAAATATCGGATTCATAAACGGTATTTTCTTCTGCATCCACTTCTTCATGCTGATCACAGTGGTACTCAAAGCGAACAGTGGGATTAAGAATCACTACGCTACCAGCACATGTCTATAGTATCATTAAGTACTCGTAAATCATACTATATGTGAACATAAAAAAAGAAACTTATCTTTGATCCCTAAACTCAAAGATAAAGCTTTACAAGGGTTATGTATACCTCCGTTAATTAACAGCAATGGGTATGTAATAGGCCATCATCACGAATGGATAATTTTTCATCAGAAGAATAACAAAACGGAAGATAACAGAACAATTAGGGATGTTAATGGAGAAATTTAATTCGTCCTCTTCCGAAAAATTAACAGTGAAAGAACAAAATGGACTTAGGGTCTTTTGAGAGAGAACAATGAGTAGCCTATGTAAATATGATAAGAAAAAGAAAAATACAGCACCAGATAGGGAGCGGAAGGACCGAGGACAAAGCAAATAGCCGGAACAGGTCAATTAGCTAATTTTTAGGAGTGAAAAGAAACAAAAAGCATTGTAGGGAGGTTCCCATCAGCTTCAGGTTAGCTATCAAAACAATTTATCTCATTCAAGGTCTTCTTTTGGACAAAGTAATCCCGCATCTGTAAAGCATAATAGCGAAGTCAGCTCAAACACAGTGCTTGACAGGTTACATCAACAAATCGTTCCCTCTGATTTCAGACTTTGTGTATTATTATAAGTAATGCCACAAGTGATTGTCAATGTATTTAGAGAATTTGACTATCACGCGTTGCATTTATCAAGAGCATTTCACGAATTAAAGGGTGATATAGCCAATGAAATGCTACTTAAATGTTGTTTGTAATTACTAATCTCTTAAAAGTAATATGAAGGAGGGATAGATACATCAGCGTTCGTTTGCACGGCCTACAAGATTATCATACCGATGCTCTAATCTTTTAAGATGTTGGCAATATCAGTAGTTGGAGTATGTGCTATTAGTTTATAAGTTCATTCAATACAAAATTTTTTAAGCTAATTCCAGACATATTCCCTGTCGTATTCTGTGTTCTGAGATTTCCCTCTTGGAATTAATCTATTTCAGCACAACCCGGGTGATACTGTTTTCGCGAATGAAGGCTGTTGTTGCTTGAAATTTCAAAATTTTATCCATATGATTAGTTGATTTCAGCCACGTCATGTAATTTATTTCACTATCACCAAACCAGTATGGGAAAATATAAAACAGAGACTTTACCTTCAGGGAAGACAAAAGTTATTGCATACCAAAACAGCCTCATGTGACAAATCCTTGGCACCTACAACTTCCCACTCCGTGATATATATTCTCAACATTTACTGCTTTCCCTTAAGGGGTGAGGCATTTAGTATCCGAGAGGGAAAGAAACTGCAACAATATCAACGTAACCAAACATACAACCTAAACCTTAGCACACAGAGAAGCCAAATACAGAGCAAATTCCCAAGAATCATTTCCAGTTACACTCGTCAAAAGAAGATTAATCGTTTGAGTTTGATAGACTTATTTGATTAAACATGCGGTATTGTGTGGAGAAAACTGGTGAAGAATATAACGTGTTGGTGTAGAGCAAAAGTAAGGTATCCTGAAAAGCGCAAGTTATTTGAAATTACACAATATTGTGAACAAGACCATTAAAGCTCTTAATATACCTTTATGTTCTTGAGAGCTGAGAATCTAAGAAAACAGCAATACTAATTTATGTAAATAGAGTATAATCTGACTGGTTGTAACACGGGTATATGTTAAATTTTAGGAGCTAATTTTTACGGGTGTAACAATGAAAGTATTGCACACCTGTTACATACAACGTTTTATGCAATTCTGTGTTAAAGTACGTAGATTGTAATCCGGCTATCAGTTGTGTTGTACAATGCTATAGTAACCAAATAATTTGCTGAAAGAGAATCCCGACTCCGTAGCGCAGTTGGTAGCGCACTTGCCTCTGGCGCGGAGGACCCGGATTTGATCCCCGGTACCAGCATGGGAATTTTCCCCTGCTAGGAGGTATGGCAAGGGGTGCACTCAGCCTCGTTAGTTCCCGGGGGGGGGCAATTGAGGAGCTACTTGAATAAAGAAGTAGCGATCCCTGGCCACGTCCCACCCTCCAGTACTGCAACCCACTCATGACGCTTGTAGTGAGTAGAGTTGGGAGACGCAGCGGCCGGGCGGTAAGCCTTGGCCCGCCAAGAGCTGTTGCGCTAGGGGTTATTATTATTTACAATAAAAATCGTCAACTTTAGAACAAATAGGTTATACATGAAGATGTACACTTAATTATTTTATTGGAAAGTAACATACTTACATACGATTCCTGTTGCTATAGGTAATGCTCATTAAAACTCTCGTTTCATTTATAAATGTTAATTTCTACAAGCAAAGTGTAACCATAAACCGAATTTTGAATTAGTTTATCAAACTATATTCACTGTCCAAACTTTTGGAGCAGAGTAAATCTAAACAGTCAGTTGCACTTCACGATTATTTTTAATATTTAAAGGCTTTGAAGTGAGTTATGTTTCTTCACGTAAGCGGTATGAATATCCTCCTACAATATTATGGGTAGAATGCAGTAATGGTGACAGCATGTGTTAGCCTATCCGTTCCCCTCCGTCACTTAGATACAGTTTGAGAGACAGAAGTCACTACTTTTCCTTTAAGTAGCTAAACTGTTGTCCCCCAAAATATCATGAAGCTGAGCGCAGTACCCTGAAGAGGTCCTCCAAGAGTTCAAACTAACAAATAAAATAGAGTCACACAAATGCGCAAATCCAAATTTAATTTTGAGCAAAATATAAGCTTGTACAAAATTCCACTAGCAGAAACTTTTACATTAAATACATCATTAATTAGGCTTTAAAATTGAAATATGTGAATGTTGAATTAAATCACAGAGTGATCTACTAAATACAATTGTATTATTTTTCAAATTAGCTTTTAAAGACTGATTTTCTAACCATCATTTGCGTTGCTGACTATATTAAAACACTATTGTGAATGTTAGTACAACAGTTCACCTGATGATGACGCCAAACAGTTTTTTCTTTCCGTGTTTTGGCGCATGATACACATCAACGTGTACACTTGTACACTAATTGTTTTCCACTAATTGTTTACTTAGTATGCCTATTTTAATATCAGGTTTTGTTCCCTTTTTTATTTTCGTGGGTCTAAGATTTCATTCCCTTTTCTTCCTTAAAAGAAATTTATCCACCACTTCTTAACAAACACACAGATACTTTGACAAGGATGGGTGGATCACACATACCAGATCAGAAATGAGCTGCACTAGCTGGGAAAGAAATCGGCATATCGTTTGTTTCTGTCTCAGATTGTTGTCGCATTTTTGCGAAGGCTGTTTCAAAAGCTCGTCGCATTTTTCAACCTCTAGTAGCAAAAGGGGAAAAGAACGATTGTAAATTAAATCCCGGTCTTCTAGCAAAGGACACCAGATATTATACCCATTTAAAAATATTTACAAAGGCTACTTGTTCGAAACATTACTTCCTGGTGTAATTAAACGGTACAATAATGGTTCATCTCAGCATCATATGTAACGCCGGGGTGGACCAGAGAACCCTCGTAACGTGAAACCGATTGCTTGTAGAAGCTAAATCAGCGATTCTAACGTTTGCGAAAGAAGGGCGTTTGGATCTACCTCCTTCCACTTTATGCGGACGTAGCTAGTCTTTTAACACTCAGTTGTGTTGCAGTGGCGCTTTGGTTGTATGTATATGCGTTGTGTTTGATTTACGAAAGCATTTTAAAATCTTATGCGATAAACATATGCTCATCAGTGACATCTTTGGTACTGCTTACGTTTAAGAGGTGTATCAATATTTGGCGACACAGTCGAAGATCCACCAAGTGATCGTCGCGTAACCTATTGCAGTACAGACCTTTAATATTGCTTAATTTGTAGAAACTGCTTGCAAATACATGTAGAGCTATTCTCACCCTTAAACATGCTATACTTGCAAATGCTTATTTCTCTATCTACTGCATTTTAATGGATATAAAGATTTTCAAACTATCTTGTTGCTAATTTTCTTGTAGGTGAAAGGAGAATATGGGAGTACAGTAAGCTTTAAGGTGATAGCGAAATGCTTTAAGAGCTGGTTGCTATGCAATGCCTTTGAAATTCCGTTCTCTTTGCAAGGCCAAGAAATAAGAAACGAACAACGTATTCCTATTTTCAGAAAAGTAAAGTATTGGGAAATTCAAACAAATAATAAAGAGGTCTCGGAAATGGTTCGCTCAAAGGAAAAAAAGAAGTCATCATCATCATTATCATCATCATCATCATCATCAACACCTTATGGGTTCTGCGGAAAAAAAGAAGTATGACATAAATTGTTCAATTTATGTAATATAATAATTTAGGTAATAATAATTTCAACGAGATCCACATTTTTTAGTTACTAAGCTTTTGTCTGTCCCTTACTGTTTACCATTTATGCAAAAATCATCCACAGTGAAGAGCCTTCTGAGGACTTATCCAAAAAATTCGAGGTATGACTTAAAAACTGCCATGTTGTGAGAGTAACTGGATACTGACTGACTGAGTGTTATTCTACACGCCACAGGCAGGAGCTCATTCACCCTGCGACTGAAGGAGGATGAGGAATGGCAGCTAACGGAAGCGTTTGGAAAGAGACAAGGTTGGACATCGCTCATTAAATTAAGTAGAACGAAATTCATTTATATTTTTTCAGAAATACCAATCTTTTACTAAACCATGGGCAACGATACTCTGAGTTTCAGATTCTTGTTAATAAGCGCTGCTTAGTTTGCTGTAACAAGGAAGGATTAATTTTATCAACATGCCCTCTGAGTGCAAATGAAAAAAATAGAATAAAAAAGTGGGTTTCATTTCAAGAAGTTAAGAATTAAATGGGAGCGACGGTAACCGATGCCATGAGCATTATGTCCTGGAGGTCGCAGAGCATTACATTTCGTCCCATCCTCGGTTATGTCCTTTCTATTCAGGAGGGAGTTCTAAATGACTGGGACCGCGCTTTAATTCGTATTAATTAAACGCAACGTTGTCATCACAGACTGTCCGATTTCTGTAATAACGCCGCACCATCGCAGTACATTGCGGGTTGAAATCCTCTCCTCGGCACGGCGAATATCTGCCATTGAAATATACTTGCAGCTCCAATGAGCACTGCATGTGGCTAAACTTGTCGCAATGGGAGAAAGAGACGGCGAGCGAAATGTAGCGGTGTTTGTTCCCTCACTCGCTCACTCGCTAGCTTTTATAGTTTGAATTAAACTAGAGGCCAGAGTTTTTCGCGATGAAAAAAGAGACTATTAAACCCAAACCGCTACGCGAACCGCGCTAAATTAAAAGCTTTCAGTTGCGACCAAGAGCGAATCATCTGAGAGGTGACGGAAATTCCGTCGGGTAAATTGGAATAGAATGTGGAAGTCTATTTAATGGAGAGTGGGTCGTTAAATACGTTTCTTTCTCGGGCTCAGCGCCAGGTGAGAGTTGAATTACCTTCAGAATTTCCGAAGGAAATTCTTAGGGAAGAAACTAAAACAAGTTTTATTGAAATGATGCATAACGCCAGGAAATGATCTCCCATCAACAAAATAAGAGTGGGCGTTTTTAATTAACGAATTCCGTATTTAGTTTACATACACGATTTAAATTAAATAGAGCAGTTATGGGTACTTTTACATTTTGAAAATGGTTCCAGTAATAGACATGTAATAGAAATGTCGTACTTACTTTTCTTTAAAGAACTGAAGCTTCCAATTCTGATATTTGGGCATACAAGGTATATACAAACATCGCATATGTTGCACTCACATGACTTTCACCACTCTTGTACTAACTATTCCTACAAACTCCTATTCCTCTACCGTCTTCATGTTAGTCAAGTAGAACATTTGCAGAAATCATCTTATTGCTGATTATCTTGCAGTTCCAATGGGACTACAGCAGGCTTTGAGCGATAGTCAAATCCTTTAAAGCTTTCAAATCACGCTCTCTTTGCACGGCCAAGAGGTAAAAAGGTGAATAACGACCTTCCATTTTAGAAAAGCTTAAGTATTGCAAAACTCACACAAATAACTCCCAAATGGTTCACTCTCCAAAAAATGCAATTGGATATAAATTGTGTCTACATTTTTGTAGATCTTTTTTGCTTTGGTCTATTCTTACAGTTTATCAGTTATTCAAACGTCATCAAGACAGGCAACAGAACTAGGTAATCTATAAGCAGGAAATTCAAAATGTACATTTCGTTTGCCATAAAAATATCTTAAACATATATGACACTTTAATCAAAATTGTTAGAGCCATTTTCGAAATAATCAAATTTTTCGAAAAAAATTCCATATAAAGGGTAGCTTAGGGTGAAAAATTTTCTTCACAATTTTCGTGTCAGATTCTTGAAGGGTATTAACCTTAAACACCAACTTTGGTTTTTAACCAACTTCTCATGTTTGACTTTTTGAGAGACAGACTCTCTCTCTCTCTCTCTCTCTCTCTCTCTCTCTCTCTCACACACACACACATACACACAAACACACAGACCTTCTTCTAAAACTACATTTTTGGATCCAGGGGACCTCAAAACATGTGAAATTTTGACATCTAATTTTTTGGTGAAATGCAATACGTTTAACTGCGTATTAGAGAAAGTAAAAAGAGCATTTCAATTTTTGGGAAGGATTCAGAGATCTGACTTATCGTTTTCATAATGCGAATAACCCCGTAACCCTAGGCGCGACAGCCCACGAAGGGCCAAGGCCTACCGCCCAGCCGCTGCGTCCCCCACCTCTGCCCACTACAGGCGTCATTGGTGAGGTGCAGTACTGGAGGGTGGGACGTGGTCAGTGCCCCGTGTCCTCCCGGCCAGTTATGCGGTCTTCTAGACCTGGGATCGCCACTTCTCCATCAAGTAGCTCCTCAATTGGTTCCCCCGGGACCTAACGAGGCTGAGTGTACCCCGTGCCAGACCTCCCTGAGGGGATAAAATCCCCATGTCATAATGCGAATAAGCGATCATAAATAGATTTTATGAAGCTGTAGGACATTGATAATTACTAAATAGCCGCAAAGAGTTTGCTCTCTGAATAAAGAGGTGCTTGTGTGTGTATGTGTGTGCATGTGTGTTTGTAGTGCAGAGATCGATTAGGTACCAAAAGTTATTTTAAGTTCTGTGTCTTCCAATGGAACGTGATGCGGTCTTATCCGCTCCTCCCTTCAGCTATCCTACGCGGAATGCTGCTTTCAGGTGATTCCTGCTCCGACTGCTCTGGCATGTGATTTTAACCTCAGGGTATGCGTGGGTCGTTGAAACACTTTTATTCTCACCCAAATAGGAATGCGTGAGATTTGCCGATCGTTATTAACAACGTTAAGTCGTTACTGTGTCTTTACTAAGACCGAAGATTGTTACTATCAAATATGTGTCCTCACACTCGAGGATCCGGAATGCAATTCCCGTGACTGAAGTGCTCGCTCGGAGATCTGGGCGACACGTGACTGACCCGCCGGGTTCTGGAGGGCAAGTATAAACGACCCTTTCTCTCCGGGTTCTCGCAGGCAAATGTCTGTGCGTCATGACGCTATGTCTTTCACCCACTTAATTTCTCCTACGACGGGTTTCGAAGAAAGGACCATCCCTTGTTTTCCCGCTCAACACCGGCACTGAGCGATTTCCAGGAAAACTAGTCTTACCAGGCCTCGCTTGACTACCTGAAGCTCGCCTCTAATGACTTGTCTGTAACATTTCGTGGCTTCTGACAATTTTAACCACAACTTATCTCCCAGATTCTATAGCTGTATACATGTAACGATTTTAACATTCTCTGATTATTTAATTCCGCCATGTGATGCAGTATTATATCCATAATTATGGCGTTCACAATTTCGGCTTCAAACGACATCAAGGTTTTTAAGGAAAGTGGTCATTCTTTCTCTCGGAATTACCTATACAAAAAGCATAGAGTTTTAAAGGATCACATTTATATAAAAATCTGAATATGGATTTGGATTTTTCCATCCCTTTTATATCACATGAATAGGTCATGAAAGTTTTTCTAAATTAGCAAGAGCTAGCTCGAAGAATAAGTTAATCCTTCACAAGACCTTGTTCAGCAAGAACTCTACGCTCATAATTTTCAACTTGGGCATCGTCCCTTCAGTAATTTCCTTGTTCAGCAATAATCCATGCTTTATAGGCTTCAATTTTTCATTAAGTGCCTAATTTCTACAAAAATATTCTTGTCCAGCAACATGTCCTTTCTCATATCTCTCAACTGATTAACCAGTATCAGATTCCGCACCCCAACCTCCTTGTTAAGAAAGTTTTAAATTGCTTCACCGCTACCCCATCCCTATTAATAATATCCTTCTCCATCTCATTTTTCATGTTTCAATTGGCTCACTAATGTCCCTGTCCTAGTATTAATCTCCTTGACCAGCAACAGCTCATCCGCCACAGTATACACTTGATTTACCAGTGCTCCATTCACCACCAAAGTCTCCTGGTCAACAAAGCTCATACTTCACGGTTTTCAACGGGTTTACCAATACTTTAGTCACCACAATTTCCTGGTCTGCAACAGCCCATCTTCACGGCTTTCAACTGGTTTAGTAATGCTTCATTCATCACAATAATAGCCTTGACTAGCATCGGCTCATTCCTCATGGTTCTGACTTTACAATGCAATCACTCGACACTCATTAAAACTTCTTCACTTCGATTAGACGCATCTTTCACGGTGACAGTACCACACACACACACTGTCTTGCGTTCACTGTCACACTGACCGACTCATATTTGTAAGTGTAACTCCTCTAACTCGTTGTCCCGCCTGCTTATATAGCGAGGGTAACTAACAAGGACCTTTCTCAAACTTCTACAAACACGCCGGCTGTGGAATTGGGTGGAATCTCTCGTTTGTCGTATGTGCTACTAATTTTAGATGATAAATAAGGTGTTTTTAATTTCAAAAGTATAAACAAATTTATGATATCTTTATAATCGGTTTGTCCACAGCGTGGGAGTAAAATGACATATGACTTATATTTGTCAGACGAATATGTGCTGAGTTGAACTCTCAGGTAACTAAAACTAAAATTAGAAAAGTTGTGTTGTAGTTAACCGTAATTTTTAAATAAATTGCTGCAGTGTTCGTGCGTTCCATCCTTACTGTGCAACACAGACAAGTTGTAAATAAAGCTTTATCACATGGCGTCCAATTCCACTCCTCGTGATGTTGTTTGGCCCAAAGTTGAACTCTGTTTTGAGATTGTATTGCTGCCAACAGGGCTTAGAACGCCCAAACAAAAATAAAACCACGGGAAAGGGGGTCACATTACCCAACTAAGCGTATTTGAGGATTATTTGTATGGCGAGCTTACTCTTTCTGGTTTGTTTCAGGAAAAAAATCCCTCTAGCATATTCTCTGACCTTTATGTATGTGCTATAGTTTGTTTTTCTTCTTTTTAGCCTGCTTTGAGTATTTCTAACTAGTAAGTCCTTAATAGGCTTATTGAGCCGTCCGTGTTTTCAAGCTTACTCATGTTTTCTACAGTTGAAACTTTTCTGCAACATTGCAGATATTACTGAAACTAAAATCGGAAACTGAGCTGCCGCTACGTCTACCCAAACTCTGTTCATTGGAATTATTCATAAATATGAGATACCAGATCCTGATTCAGAAAGTGGCTTAATTTGTTATACGGAATCTATTCTGGGAAAAATCAGGAAAATTTAACTTTAGTTTATTAGCCATAGAAGTATGTTAAACATACGGTATGTTAATCAACATTATTAGTCTTGGGAAATGTTTCCACATCAAGGTTAATTTGGGTTGGAGAATGTTCTTGAATATTGTGTCGCATCCTTAGAAGACACTGAATTTAAATGCCAAATTTGATATTGATCCTACGTATCGTTTGTACATTATTCTCTTCACAGGCACAGACGGACGGATGGACAGACGGACCTAGACAGGTACAAAGAAAGGCACACTCATGAATCTTTTGTAGAAATGCTTTGTTTTTATTCAGATGATTTCAAAACATGTATTTACGGTGAGGTTTCGATATCAAACTTTTCGGAATAATGCGGTACTTACTCTACTTGAATAAGTAGGTGCTGGATAAATTATGAATGATATTCAATCATCACAAATAGGAAAACAAGAATACATCATCCGTTTTGTTTCCGCGCTTGGCTTAGATAACCAGCCTGTGTGGACAGTATCAGAAGATATAGGAAAAAGAGTTGTTTCAAGCATAGTTAAAAGTAAATGAATAAAATACTATCTCCTGTGTGGACGCTTTTAAACGAATTGCTCTTTCAACGATAAAACCGAAATTTGAAAGTTTTATTTTACGTAACTCGCTGATGGTAAAAGGGATTTAGGTTCAGTTACATGACGTAAGCCTATGAAAGAGAGAGAGAGAGAGAGAGAGAGAGAGAGAGAGAGAGAGAGAAATAGAGAGAGAGGAGCACATGAGAGAGTAAATGAGAGAGAGAGAACAGAATGGAAACTAAATGTAATTTATAATTCATGTGTTCGCGGAAGCTCCTGTGTTACTGAATAATTTACTGCAATATTCCCGCTGCAATCCTGGTTTGCAAGTAGTACACAGACAGATTGAAGCTTAATCCCGGGTTTACTTCGTAAACAGATATGTTGCTTCTCAGCCTAATTCTTCATTACTGCTCCCCTGTGTCAGAGACTCATCATTTTGAAAAGAGAAATTACCTTTTTTCGATGTTTCAGCATGCGTTTTTCTAGAGATTTAGTATGTCGCAGTGACTTCAAGGGAATTTTTGGGCCTTAACCGAGGAAATAACTTTGTACATATAAAAACTCATTTCATATATTTTATAAGGAGCTGCTCTTTATAAATAATCGCGACTGAAAGTAATCCTTGCACTTAGCGATAGACCGCTACCAATGGTGTGTATGGCACAGATTTTGTGTAAAGATACACCAAAAAGCTCTGCTTGTATAGCTTGAATCTACGCCAACAACACTAAAAATGGCAACAGCTTAATTTAGCTTCGCTGACATCAGTTTCTGAAATCTGATAGTAAGTATATAATGGGTACTTGAGTGCCAGAGGTGACCTTAATGTCAGTTTGTACTTCAGCAATGATATGACTAGCCATTGTTGAGGGAAGCATGTTAAATTAACTGCTACAAATATAGTGAAGAATTGACTCTTTAATCAGCTAGGATTGAAAGTTAATCCTATAAATAAAGGATTAATGAACAAATTCTGCTATTATAGCAAAAGCTGCTCCTGAATTTCTAATTGTTACTGGGGTGTATCAAGTCTGTGGTAAAGAATAAGCTGGGCTCATGTAAAATAGACTATAACAAGATAAAGAAAACAAGAATGATACTATTATGGGTGAAGCGCAGATATTTGTACTGCTAATTGAAGATAGTGTAATGAACAATACTACATCAATATTTACTTCCCTTACGAACTTATAAATTTGCGTTTTAAAACTAATTAGTATCTTCAGATAGGGGTGCCACAGAAAACATGACGCGGAATGGGCGAAGCGAACGCTGTAACGCAGTAAGGAATGCCGTATTGCAACTGAGTTAGAATGCTTTCTACAAGACCATTACCCCACTTTGTCTAGGCTAGTGGGTCCATTTGCATAGTAAAACAGTCTATCGCAGAGGCGTGATTCATTAGTCGGATCAGCTACCACCGTACAGAGAACAGGTAGTACAATATGTGGTTGGTTTGTGGTAGAACTGTGAGACGAAGAGACAAAACAACTAACACACCGAAGTGGAGGCATATTAAGGCAACATTTGTGAAAATATCTTCACTTATATTATACAGGTAGAAAATTGCTGAAAATTAACCCTTTTTTATCCAAGTTCCACCAAAAAATATGCATACGAGTAATAATTCCATTTGGCTGCATTAAGCTAGAAAGAGTAAACAATCCGGAAGGTGAGAACCAATTAGACCAAACAGACTTTACCACTTATTTGCAACTCTTTTAGCACATCATTGCCACGTAATGAAAGAAGATAATGCTTAAACCTTTCTAAGAATCCCATCGCACGACATAAGAAGAGCAAGAGCAACCTGAAAAGTACCATCGGTATCCGCAAGGAGTTTGGTGCTCTCTGGTGGATATAGGTGAGGCCATACTTTCCGATACCAACTCACTCATTTTCATTGTTGTTAGTATAGCTTAAAAGTGGCAAGTTAATTTGCGTATCTAGTTTTATAGTATGTCATCCAATGGTGGATAGCAAGAAGAACTTCACACAAAGAGAATATGTTTTTGTGGTAAAAATACAATCAAAATAATTATAGATACAAGACGAGGGAGAAGGATATCAGGCAAATTAGCCCGCGGTTGAATTTCAAGATGGTGCTCAGTATATTACAAAACTATGACTTTAGGCTTACACACAACATTGGTTCTATTCTAAAAATTTATCATTTGAATTTCCAAAAGGAGAGAAATGCCATTCAATTTTTTTTACGGGAAATATGAGCTGAATAGTACCTGTTGTAATGATACAATGAAGAAAATTCATATATGCCAATACATAAAGTAAACGTTACTTATTTCTTTAATAGGTCAAACTATTTCTTAACCTAGATCTAACCTCAAGAGCAAAATTCGTAGCAATTTCTTGTTAATTTAGAGCTCCTTCATTCATAGGGTGGATATTTCTGTGCACATTGCAATGCCCAGCATTTTAAAAAGCATTGTTACAGTGCAAGAGGTTAGTTGGCTACAAGTGACATTTACCAAAGGCTAAAAAGTAAAATATCATCAATATTTTAGGGTAAACTCAAGATATATATATATATATATATATATATATATATATATATATATATATATATATATATAATTTTTCACAAAGAAGTCCCAAATTATGGTATTTCAATCAAAATGGTTACAGTCATTTATGAGAAAATAAAGATCTCCGTATAAAACATAGGTAGTTTGAGGCGAGGGGGCTTTATTGAAAATCTTCGTGTTGTGTCGTTGGAAGATACCGAAGATGAACTGGCCTTTTGTTTTTGAGTAATGCTGTTCACGACGCAAGAAAAGACAGACACACACAGACACACACACAGACAGACACACACAGACACACACAGATACACACACACACCGGTTCTCTGATGAAGATAAATAACAGCAGGAGGTTAGGTCCGGTAGCTAACCGGTGTAATGGACGGGGTTAAAAGTACGATGTAGGAGAAATGACATAATGTGTCAATTCTCCCCAACTATGGTCTAGAGGCTAATTCAGCAAATGAGAGTTAAAAAAAGCAGAAAGCGTCATACTAAGGTAACTGAAACTCTCATAGTTACTGTATGTGCAAAAAGAACATTAAGGACAACAAAGACTGATGGTGTACTCCAACTTTCCTGCGTTAAATTAATAAAGATAGCAGAGGAGCCTGAACTGAATATTTTGGAATAGGGAATCTAAACTGCAAATGTCTATTTCAAACTCCTTAAATCCTCAACAATTCAGCCGCTTTAAAAACCTTCATTACAACTTCAGCTGCCCCCTAATTCCAGTAGAAACCAAATAAGCTTCAATTGGCTATGTAATGGAGACATTAGCGTTTCGCCTTTTCAATCGAAAGGCAATTTGTTCGATTCCAAATTGGGACAAAGGAAGTGTTCAACTACAATCATTCTCTGCACTCCACAGAGTGGGAAGTATGAATCTGGCTAATTGTGAGTGTGTTTCACAGGAAAAACACCTATGCAGTGAAACCATAAGAAGAAGAGACACGCTTCTTTGTCAGAATCTACTCAAGAATGTACTGCAACAAAACTCAGGAATATGTGAAGGAATGTTTCAAAACGTCATGCACCGTCGTACTGTTGGGTAAGGTTGCGTAATTCCGTCATAGTTTTGAATAAGTATTGTGTAATGGTCATAAATGGACAGTCATTTAAATAACGATCCAAAACACAATTGGACTATTATAGAACATATTTTACCTGATTGAGAATTGTAAAGTTCTATAAATATACTAAAAATTGTAGAAATAAATTTTGTGACGATGGCTTCTAAATCCGTGATAGTGGTACCCTTATTCATCCTAATTCTGATATAAAAAACAATGAAGTACGTGCATTGATTCTCTTCACCTTCATCTACATTACAAAATACAAGCCATATTTGACATTATTGCATTTATATTATTATATATATTTATATTTACCTCCAATTAATTGTTTGAAATTAATTGAATATTTTGTTTCGGCTGGGAGTCCAATGCTCACAAAATCTCGATCGCTTCAACAGATTCATTTAACAACATATTCCATAGCCATTTGTAGATTAGAGTGATTCAGCTATCTGTTGGATACTTCAGAACTGCTTACTATTACAGAATAAAACCATAGCAAGAAATTTATCTTTGTATTACGCTATTAGGGGTATCACGGAATTAGGTACATTTACCCTATATACCATTAATGATCGTAATTTTCTAAACTTTTTATAGGTTGAAAATGATTTATATGCAAAACAGCGTTAAAGTGTACCCGAAATTATAAGATTTTTAAGATTACAGCTGAAAAATAATTTGCAACCACAATTTCCTGTAACAAACTATTCCGTTTAGACCCTGAAATGATATCATACAAGAAGTATGTTGTGTGTAATGAAATCATTAAGACACAGAAGATTCTTTGTTTCAAAATAATAAAAGACATCATCTTTTTCACGGATGAGCAAGTAATCTTCAGCAATTCAAAAAGTAATCTACAAATCGCGCCTCTTCCTCTAGCGAAACTAAAGATGGAATTCACTCTGAGAACGTAATACAAACACAGAAAGCCCTCGCAAACACATACTGACACACACACACACACACACACACACACACACACACACACACACACACACACACACACACACACACACACACACATACAAATACACACACACGCGCGCCCGCGCATTTCCTACCTTTTTGCGGAACATTAAAAGCGATCCCGTAGTATAGCTATAAAAAGAAACAATTTGTTAATTTTACATTTTATATTTTCAGAATGGGCGGATTAAGTTATACAATTTCACGCAAAAACAGGATACTAAAACACAACATTTATAAAAATAACCTGCCAATGATGAACTACAGCTTCACAAATATGAAAACTGGGTGTGAAGTGCTCAAACCAGCCAAGGAGGGTTGTATACTATAGAAATGAGGTTCACCCGTCCAATATACACCTAATTATGTATACTTCTTAACCCATCGTAGAACTGAAGGTATTAGAAGCTGTCTGTGTGTCTGTCTATTACGGTGCAATTCCAGCACGTAAGGTCATGGCTTATTACTGCGTCAGACCCTGGGAGGAAGGATACGATGACAGTATTCTACAGGCGACCAGAACACATCATAGACAGAATTACAACCATGGTGTTCAGACAAGCTCTTTAGTGCGGCGGAGTTCCGGGTTATCAAAGAGAGCGCACCAGCAGTCAGATCCGGTTGATTAATCAGTCCCCCGAAAGGACGGTCGACCGACCACAGCGTCTCCCCTCAGCCGAGCACCGTATTCCCATTAAGCACCACCGTAGCGCAGCCCACCGACGACCCCGCTGACCCTTATGACCTGAATAGAGGAACGAAACGAATTGTTCTTTTACTTCTTCTTCTTCTTCTTCTTCTTCTTCTTCTTCTTCTTGTTTTGCTTCTATTTGTTCTTTTGCTTCTTCTTCTGCATCTTCTTCGTTCTTTTGCTTCTTCTTCTTCTTTTGCTTCTTCTTCCGCATCTTCTTCTTCTTCTTCTTCTTCTCCTCCTCTTCCTCCTCCTCCTTGTGTGTGGCGTAATCACCTGTTTTATACATGAATAAATCGATCTTTTCATCTCGTTTTTGGTAGTCTCGGACTTCTCCCTTCCAGAATTTTGGCTCTCGCAATTCTATTAATCGTTCATCTGCCATCCTGGATATATGCATTCCATTCTTCCTTCCATCTATCCATTCAGTCACCGGTTGGATCTTGCATATCTCTCTGATTTCTTAATTTCTTACTTTGTCGTACATTCTCTTTCCAGAAATCTTCCTTAATACTTTCATTTCCGTTGTTTCCATAATTCGTCGTGCTTTTGTCGTCTATTTCTATGCATAAGTTATTACTGGTCAAACTGCTTTATAAAATTGACTTTTATTTCTTTTTGCTTATATTAATTCCTCGATATTAGCGCCTGCTATCGTGTTGCTTTTACAATCTGATTGTTAATATCTAGAAATTTCCTCCACTAGTAATATTAACACCAAAGTGATTGAAATATATTACCTGTTCTATAATGTTTTCTATCTCTATTTTACATTTCAACGGTTCTTTACTTACCGTTAATAATTTTGCTTTTTTATGGAGATTTTCATATTGAACGTGTTACATTTTCTATAAAACTCAAAGGTCTTTGCAGGCTATCCTCCGTTTCTGCCACTAGTACATCGTCTGATAAAATACCACACAAATATTTTTGTCTCCCATACTGTATTGCAATTCTTGTCTATTTCTTTAATTATTGCATCCATCACGCTACTGAATAGCAATGAACTTAAAGAATCTCTCTTTTTATTGAGACTGTTTCTGTTAATTGTCATGTGATTTCTATTTGACTAGAGTTATTAGAATATATATTTTATATTAGCTTACTAATACCATTCAGCACAATGCTAACTTTCAAAAATGTGTAAAACATAATGGAAAATTAAATTAAATTATTTTGTTGTTTAACGACGCTGTCAATATCCAGGATCACATCAGCATCGCCGGATGGAGTTCTAATCTATCGAATGTCTTTTGAAGATACAGAAAGCACAGATATGCTGGTGCGCTAACTTGTAATGCTTCTTCTGAGATATGTTTAATTATGGTTATTGCATCAGTACAGGGTCCCCAGGACTAAATTCTTGTTGGGTATCAGACACTGGTATAATTTCTGCCAATGATTTATTTAATTACTAAGCTAAACAATGGATTCTGTCTTATATATTAACATAATATGACTACAGAAAAAATGCACAACATGTTTTAACCTTTATGGATTAAGAGATATTCATATCGAGGTGTGACTTTCAAAGCCCATGGTTCCTTCTGGTCGTGTGCTGCATATTCTTGCTACATATGGATGGGTGCAGAATTGGAAGTTTTCAGAAAAGCTCATCCATTAAATCCGAAACAGATGCGAAAAATTAAATGTAATGGAGCAATTTTGCGATGCAGTTATTTTGGTGAATAGAGGATATAAATTTGACCTTACCAGAGGCCATAAGTCGCCAACATAAAGTTATGAACAGTTATTTTCCCTTTCAGATAGCCTATTAACGGATATGGAAGGTAATTTAAGGGTGATTTTAACTGTCTACCTAAATATCTCATCACGCTTGCATACGCATTTAGTTCCCAAACCATTTTACCGCTACGATACTTTGTATGACCTACTGCGCTCTTACACTTTACACTCAGCATGCCCAAATAGGCAAAGTATGTTCATTAGGAGCTAACTGAATGATGCTATTAGTTACATACAAAATCGAGGTGGAGTCACGGAAGGCAGAAGAAAAAGAGCGAGGGAGCAAATGCAAAGAATTGAAGGTATGTGCGTAAAAACGGTCTAAGCCACACTTTTTTAAAACTGAGAAAAATAGAGTTTTGTATATGTTGGAAAAAAAATATTAGTTGACACATGTGGCAAACTTTATTTGAGTTAGGGTTAAAGGACACACCTCAAACTTTTTTTAATGCAGTTATAAGAATATTAAATTACTTTTATTAAACTTATAAAAGAAAACAGTAATAAAAAAGAAACACTCATTCTAAATAAAGCATAACTTTGACTACATACATTTTAATTCTTAACAAAAAAGCATCCTTGCACATTAAAATAATCTACATTTATTGCATTACTACCTATTATAAAAATTAGCCCTTGAAAATATATTCCAAATAGTAACAGAAATGCTCTTTTACAAATTTGTGTATCTACCTCATCCACAATAACTCTGTAAACTAATGACGTTTGCCTCCTACCATTCTCAGGCTCATCAGTATATCTGCGCTTAACACCCCTGATTTCTACACAGCCAAATATGTACGTGTTTTGTAAATCATGATTTCCCAAACTCCAAAATTCCATAAAAAGTTTTTCCCGGTCATTGCAAGGAAGTATTTCAAAACACTTTCTTCGAGAAGCACAGTCTGGGCCGATTTTTTTCTTTAGCTTCATATCCCCTTTTTTTTGTAGTGTATGCTTCACCATTATTTAATTTCTTCTTTATTATTTCGCGCTTCCACTTATCATGGTTGCTTTTCCTCTTGGAATAGTCACCACCACACTTTTTTTCACTCATTTCATGTCTATCTTCTTCACAAACCATGCTGCATGACGCCATTTTCCTTGTTTACCACTTTTGCCAGACTGATCAACATGATGCGTTCATTTCTCCCTAAGATGCAGGTCTTAAATGCTGTATAAAATACATATTTGCTATTTAATAAAGTAGTGTTTGTAATAATTATCAATAAAGTATAATAGAATAATGAATTGAAACTCATAAGAAAGCACTATAATAAATGAGAATCTGCATAATAAGTAACTGACAAAATTAAAAGGTTGGCAATCCTACCCTAGTTTCTTTCTCCTGTTTTTAGACCATTTATGCGCTTCAAAAGATGAGCTAAACCAGATCGCAAGAAATAGAAGTCATTATATGTACTTCAAATCAAACTTTTGATTGTTAGACCTCCCATAAACTGTTAGTGCTTGTTCCAAACAAGAGATTGCAGCACTAATGAGATTTTTTTTATTTTGAGGGTTAGACCGCTTTTACGCACATACCTTCAATTATGAATGTTGTTGTTGTTCTTCTTCTTCTTGCTATTACTATTACCATTATCATTATTATTACCATTATCATTATTATTACCATTATCATTATTATTACCATTATCATTATTATTACCATTATCATTATTATTACTATTATTACTATTATCACTATTATCACTATTATCACTATTATCACTATTATCACTATTATCACTATTATTACTATTATTACTATTATTACTATTATTATTATCATTATTGTTGTTGTTATGTCCATTAGAATGTAGTAGGTCGAGAAGTAGGCATTTGCAAAAATAGTATGTATAAGAGTGAGTATAGCTCTACATATATTTGCGAACAGAGTTTCTCCAAATTTAAATATTTTAAAAGTCTGTATCCTAATAGGTTACGCGACGATCACTTGGTGTATCTTCTAAGGCTTTGTCCCCAATTGTTGATAGACTTCCTAAACGTAAGCATTACCAAACAAATCACTAATGAACAGATGTTTATCGCATAAGATTTCAAAGTGCTTTGGCAAATCAAACGCAATGTAATATAATCAATCTACCACTGCAACACAGTTGAATGTGGCACAGTCCGCATGAAGTGGAAGGAGGTAAAGCCAACCTCCCCTCTTTCACAACGCTGGACATCGTTGATCTAGAGTCTGGTCTACTCTTCTGGATTGATGATAATATTGGTAATAAGCCTGGGAATGAATTTTCTTTGACATTTTCTAGGACTTTTAAGAGGAATATTAAGTGCATTATGAAATCGGGTTGGTGATGTTGCAGTATTAATAGCACTTGCTTGAATATTATTGTGAGTTACTGTTCAAATTTAATAAAAATTTGCTTATTGATTATTCGAACCTAAATATTTGTGGCATTCACAATCAATGGCCGGTTATTTTGTATTTATTTGTATTATTATTATTATTATTATTATTATTATTATTATTATTATTATTATTATTATTATTATTATTATTATTATTATTATTATTATTATTATTATTATTATTATTATTATTATTATTATTATTATTATTATTATTATTATTATTATTATTATTATTATTATTATTATTATTATTATTATTATTATTATTTAATAAAGCCTTAACTTGTTTGTGGTATGAGTACGGGTCATTGCGGTTTTGCATCATGGTAAAACACTGAAGTTTTCTCGGAGTTATAATTTTAGTGAGTAGAAATTTGATACTTATTTCATATTTATTTCACACTCGATTTGATGGAGAAGTTTTGTATCTGCACTGTTTCGTTACGCCAAGGAGTACAGAACCCGAATGAAGGAAGCAAGCTGGTAAATCATGATGCAAGGGCGTTGCAGCATGTACGTGCGGTGGTAACGTGGACCGAGGGAATCCACCAAACTAACTTGTGTGATTACATTTCGGACGTAAAGTGGTTAGGTACATACACTCCACTACCACACGCTGAGTAGAGGACCGACACACACACTCCTACGTGCTGAGGTAGTAGTGACAGATGCCTTAATGCTAAATGTATACGTGCCTTTGGGCTCTGCTTTCTGTACGACATTCGCCAAAACACGTTTAGTTTACTTACCAATAGTAGTACTTACTTCTTTCTTTAAAACAACCATTTTAGAATCTTATTACAAGTAGAAATCTATAGTAGCTATAATTTAAAACGTATGCATTTATGTTAGATGTATAAGCTTACATCTATACGCCACTGATGTGATTGATACTACGCAGAATTGTAAAACTACCGTAGGCTACCGTAGACTCATAAATAAGTGTAAACTATGGTAGTTCTGGTAGAATTGGTCTGTTAAGGACCTACTCTCGTTATCTGTTCGTTGTTAAATACCTCTCGGGCACTTCTACATATCCATCGTGTTGTTACGTTATGTGATCAAGTTTTACTTGATTCCTCTAGAAACCTGAACTCTAGAATTCCTCTCGAAACTGAGGGAGGGTATATACAGGGCCGCTTCACCAACGCAACATTAGTGTCTTCAAAAATATATGGAAGCTCCTCTAAGTATACTATAGCTCAGATAGAACATGTTGATAGTGATCACGAGAAATGTTATTCTGAACCGAAAAGTACAATTTTATTTTGATCACAGTAACCAGTTTTGGTGATTCATTATGCTTGAATTTGGTATTAAATTTTGTAATTCGTTGTATTTTGCATTTTATTTCTTTTCCTAACAATGCTACCAATACTACCGGTAATTGTACCATTTATTAAGTCATTTATGTGCTTTACCAAAACTACCGTACTGTAATTATGGTAGAATGCAACTCTACATCTGCCTGGCTGCAATAATGTAAACTATAATAAACATATTGTTTGCTCGATCATACCATAATGTAGCACTTACACGCCACTGTAATGGCCTAATATCTACATACCTCTTCATAACGACACTGCAATCCATCAATCAAAGATGCATCTGTTCATAATGACACTGTTATCCACCAATCAAAAGATTCGCACGTAGCAAATACACGATTAAAATGTGGGACAGCATTGGCAATAATTCGCAGCGTAGAATATTCAAAACATTAATAAATATTTTAATCAATTAGTTACATGAAACTTGAGTGTGATAAGAATTAAGGTCTTCCAAAAATAGTAGTATCAAATTCGAATTTTCCTTTAAAGTACTTTTAATTGAACACAGAATTTGGAACACTGAGAACATCACTTTAAAGAAGGGGCTCTATTCTGGTATATGGGAAGATGAGAAGGTATGTCAAGTTGAACTTCAGGTATGGCTATCGGATAATGCATAAATGTATAGTATAGGAAATATCTTAAATAAATGGTTAATCAAAATATTTAGATATATTTTTGAAAATAAAAAATAAGCAATAATAATTTCTTTGCAACGATTTTGGTTAGTGGTATTTTGTTGGTATCAAATTCTTGGAAGATGGGACACGGTTCGATCCCTAGTACCAGGGTGGAAATTTTTCACCTCTGAGAGTTCGGGTCCGGAGTCCACTCAGCCTCATGATGCCAACTGATTAGCTCACCCTCGTTACCCCCATTCGGCGCTCCTATGTGTTCTTGTCTGCGGCTGGAGAAAGCAGGGGACTGTATAGGGGACATACCCTAGACATTTATTGTATTATTGGAAGATAACTATAATCTCGGTGCACCATAGCCTATGCAGTCTTGTCGACCAGAGGCCACTACTTTTCAATCAAGTAGCTCCTCAATTGGCCCCTCAGGGACCAAATGGGGCTCAGTGCATCTTGGATCCATGCTGGCACCGGGAATCGAATCTGGGTCCCCCGCCAGGTAAACATTAAAGTTAAATGGACGACTATTCTTGAAAGATGCTGAACTTTCGTTTCACAGACATCCCCCCCCCCCCCCCACACACACACACACCAATGTACATGCACATGCACATGCACACGCACACACATACACGGCCCACACATCAAGGAATCTTTGCTCTTAGGTCAATGGGGCATCACATATCTTTTTTGGATGAATCTCAATGAAGTACGATATTTCTTCTGCCTGCTATTAGAAGGTGACAAGAGAGAAAGATAAAGAAAGATAATGAAGGTTGTGCGTGGAAAAAGGATTTTTTAACGTTTTCATTCTATTTTTTTCAGTGATAACTATTACGATAAAGAAAGCAAAATTTACGGAAGAGACCAACAGAAAACATGTAGAGAAATTATGAAGATTATTTTATGTTTGTACTCAGTATGAGTTCAGAAAATGCTGCTTCAGAATTCAGCACACCGTTGGATTGCATCGCTATTTACGTCATGCCTGTGCTGCATGATTTCCCATTTTCTACGAATTATTTACGTGACTTTGCAGGGAGCCAATTTTATGCTTTAATGAGAACGATTTTGTGCCTCTCAAGAAAACACCAACTTCATCACCTTCACTGTATTTTGAAACTAGACTGATACAAGCGTTTCCGAGTAATTGTCTACTGCGAATATCTATAAATGCATTATCCTTGGTGCTTGTATATATTGAATCCTATCAGGTTCCGTGGTTCACTGCTAAATGCATCACCGGTGTGAGTATGTTTTATTTTTTATTTTAAGTACCGCAAATAAAACTAATTAATGTCTGCGCAAACGAGTACAGATTCCGTGCTAATGAAACAGCAGATAGCACTAGAACGTACATAAATCCTGGCCAATATCCCACAACATGACGTTTAATTGACAGTCGGATCGTCATTCCTACATACAGGTCATATGAGCATTTATATCCGCTAAACTGAACTATATGCGAGGAAACAAATGGGATTATATGAATCATTGGTATAAAAGTTGTAAGGGCCTAGATTGTGTCGTAAACTTTGTTACGGAAATAATCTGGGCCAGTTATGAGCGTTTTTATACACAAATGATTGTTATCGGGATTTGACTGGAAATAAATGTTTTGATCTTTTATTTCTATACGCTGCCGTAATTAATATAAAACTTGTATAAAAATCTGTTGTGTTACACTCACATGGCTTTCTCTACCCTTGTACTAAGTATTCTCACAAACTGTTTTTCTCTATCTTTTTCACCTAAATCGAGATAAACAATTATCTTATTGCTGATTTTCTTGTAGGTACAAGAGGAATATGGGAACACAGTAGGCTTTGATTGGTATTCAAATCTTTTAAAGCTTTGAAATTCCATTGCTTTTGTATGGGTAAGAGACAAAAGGTGAATAACGGTGTTGTATTTGTGAAAAGTTTAAGTATTACAAAACTCACACAAATAGCAACCAATATTGCGGAAATGTTTCACTCACATGTCCAAGTGTGTGCCCGCACATTCACCTAATAAAAAGTGTGAAATACTGAAAACCCACTTCAGCGTTTCTAATGTTAATTTCGGTGTGTCAAGCCTGCTTGTCTCCTCAGACCTAAACTTTTACGTTGAATGAGCTGTTGTCACGTTTCGATTTGCTCTCAGCGCAAGGAAATGGACTGGCCTATTAAGAAGTAGTGGGGAAAATGTGGCAATAGTGTACTACAATTCAATGTGGAGTTGATATTAACTGCCAGTTGCAAAGGCGTGCAGCCTCTGGCTTAGGGAAGAACTTCTTCGCAGGAAGATTGTATTATCTAGACTACAAGCAACCGAACGGGATGGCTCAGGGAGTGATGTACGTGACCCGCATTCGGAAGGTTGAGGGTTCGATTCATACGGTCGATCTCCCTGACGATGGGTTTTTATGAGTCACTAAGGCGAATGCTGAGAAGGATCTTTACACTTACATCCCCCGTTTCATTTCCCTTCATTTCAATCTCTCTGCCCGGTTTTTCCAGGTTGAAGGGAGGCGCTATGATCGGCTGGCAGCCCTTCCAGGGGGCTGATTAATCAGCCGGACCTGGGACTCCGTCGAGATGAAGAACTTGCTTGCACCAGTTAGGGTGCCCAGCGTAGTTGTAGTTCCACCTGCGATGCGTTCTAGCCGACTATAGGGCACTTTCACCTCATCTTTCCTTCCTTACACTGGTGTGGCGTAATGCCTACCGTGACAGATACACAATCAACTTATAAACAAGGAAATACAGTCTGTTCTAAGGAGTGTGACTCTAATACAATGGAATTATGATCTATTAACTCAAACACGTTTGATACATTGCACGTTTTAAATTATGCATGATAAAAATTAATAATAATTAATAATATGCATATATTATAATATATCATAAATCAATTAAATAAATAATATACCTATATTAATGATATGACACGGAAGCAGAAACATTTAGAAACCACAGGTATAAAAGTAAATCACGATGAAAATGGAAATATTTGATTGTGTACTTACAGTGTAGTCATTTAAAATGATAATCTACAGAGATCTTTACATTATTTGAACATTATTTAAAGTATATATTATTTATAAATAATATCATTTCAGGATCTTTAAGGAGGAAACTAGTTTTCTAGCATTTTGACGAAAGTCACAACTACGTTTTCAAAGGTTACTGTAAGAGGTAATTAGCCTGAAGCAGTCAAATAATTTCTGTGTTGCGATATTAACATATAATGAAATGAATCTGAAGAGGACGTCAGTAAACAAAAGCTAGTAATATTTCAAACGGGTACGACACTATATATAAGTAGGGTAGTTGGGGGAAGACTGGCGCAGTTTTTTATGGGCAAGATGGCCGCCATGCGTAATCTAAGCATTACTAGGTAAGGTGGTAGAGAGGCGTAGGATGTAGGCGTTTGAGGCTGACTCTAGGGATAACTTAAGGTCTATAGCAGTGTATGTATGTTTATGAGCGTTCATGGTAGTTGAGTATGCCGTTCACTATATCGATGTGTACCACCTAACGCAACAGATTTCTATCTTGATTAAAAATATTACCTGAACATAATGACACCTCGCTCCACATAGTGGCGCTAACCTAACCTAGCTCCCACTCTTTTTACTCTCGTCTTTCCTAATTTAACATAACCTAAGCCCCATACTTCTACCCGTCTAACCTAACCCTAATACTCCTACCCGTCTAACCTAAACCCCATACTCCTACTCGTCTAACCTAGCCTAACCTAGCTTCCACTCTTTTTACTCTCGTCTTTCATAATTTAACATAACCTATGCCCCATACTTCTACCCGTCTAACCTAACCCTCATACTCCTACCCGTCTAACCTAACCCCCATACTCCTACTCGTCTAACCTAACTTAACCTAGCTTCCACTCTTTTTACTCTCGTCTTTCATAATTTAACATAACCTATGCCCCATACTTCTACCCGTCTAACCTAACCCTCATACTCCTACCCGTCTAACCTAACCCCCATACTCCTACTCGTCTAACCTAACCTAACCTAACCTAACCTAAACCTCATTCTTCTACTCGCGTAACTTACCCTAACGTTACTTAACCTAAGTGAGCATAAACCTTCGCATTTATTAAGATGTTTTAACCTAACTTAACCTGTTTCACTCCTAGTTTGGTTCAGCGTTCTATTCTTCTATAACCTATTCTAACCTTCACACCATACCGTTTCAGGCTTAGACATTTAGCATTCGTTTGCAGATGTTTTTCAGCAACTTTACATACTTTGAAGCTATTAGATCCCTAACGTATGAACCCTAAGCATTTTCTAAACATTTCTCGGTATTTAGGAGTTTGGTAGGCATTCTAGCCACTTTTGCAGTATTCTGGAGTGTTTTGCGAATTTTTTAAGCTTTGTCATGATTTTTCGGTGTTTTCACGTCTTTAGCATCTATTGATACTTTTGATGAGCATATAGACCCTTTTGGCAATTTGTTATGCTTTCACGATCAAATTTCTCCTTTTGTAAAAAGTGTGATGTTCACACCTAAAGCATTGCTTACGGTCTTTCTAAGACTAACCTAACTGAACCACAAACCTCTTTAGAGATATTTCCTCATACTTATTTGACATTATTCATGCTTCTTCTACCCTCCCCCCCTCTCTTTCTTAAACTAACATTAGAAGACGCTTCAACCTTGTTATTCAACTAGCTATTGTCAATGTCTTTGTACACTGTTCCAGTATGCTGTGTATCTTAACCTCATTTAGCGATTCTTTTGTATAGTTCTGTATGTTCTAATGGTAAAAGGTCAAACGCTGCTTTCTTTCCTGCTAAGACTATCCTAACCTAACCTAACCAACCACCTCCAACACCAGCACCGCCATAACCTACACGACCACAACCATCGTAGCACCACTACCACCACCACCACCACCACCACCACCACCACCACCACCACCACCACCATATTCTGCAGCTATTGTATATAGTATGTCCGACATTTTTTCATATCTAACCTTACCTATTATTTACAGCTTTAGTCTGCTTTTGACCCCCCCCCCCGCCTTTATAGGGCTTTAAACTTCCACTAGAAGATGTCCTAAACATTGATGTTGAAGTTCTTACTACAGCTATTTTGTCCTCTGTTACAGAATTTTATACAGTTGTATGACTCTTTTGCTTGGTTCTATATGTTCTGGCGGTAACATCTCGAACACGACATGCAGTTTTCTAAGGCTAACCCCACCTATTATGATCTAACCTGCATTTTAAGTGTTCTTTACAGCTTTATTCATCATTGTTTTTTCTGATCCTTTATAGAGCTCAACCTGTCACTAAACGATGTTCTATCTGCTGATGTTGAAGTACTTATAGCTCAGTATTTTAAGATATATTCAGCAATATTTTTGATAGTATTTTAACACAATCTTATGTTTATATAAAGTTAATGAGGGTATACTTACTTTAAGGTAGCAGGGTACACGCCTCTCCTCTTTTATCTGGGCTGGAGACCAGCACTAGAGTTAAAGTCTAGTGGCAGAGTTAACGCCTCCCTTTATAATTTCTATTTTTCTTCTTTCTTCGACAAGTATCATGGGAAGCACGGAGAAGCCAGGTGAGTATTTTTTTTACTTTTTCTTCTTTTTTCGTCAGACATCATTGGAGGCGTGGAGGAGTCAGTTGATTAAACTTTCATTTTCTACAGGAAACGTAACGGAGAAAATAATTATCTTGAGATCTAAGTTGCATACTCTTATGCACGGCTTGCAACGTTGTAATGCCCATACGCATACGTTGATATTCCATCCTCTGCAATTACTCTCTTGTCATCATGAGGCGACAGAGCTATTTTATTAGATTCAACTGTAGAAACATTATGACGTTGGGATAGGATTAAATTCATAGGGGTTCTTACGATTTTTAAAGTTTTAAGGCACTCCATATAGCTGTTGAAGCTGATGTATTGCTTAATGGCGCTCTGTTTTATGCCTTTGATCTTTTTTATCACAGAGCCATCAATATCGAGAGCATACATTTTAGGTCTGAGACCAACGAAACGGCGAATGATTTTACCACTTGCTTCATCTTTAAACTTTCCCAACACTTTCTTGTTTTGTGTAGAATAGCATATATGGTTAGCAGGGTAATCCGATGTATCCAGATGTTCAAGCATGTGTAATTTATCCTGGTATATATCAGCTGTAGTCACTCGATGGATGAAGGAATCTGTATCTGTATACAACAGTTTAATATTCTGAGCTCCATAATATGGAAGTAACACATCATATTGATATGAATACATTAGCGTCTTGGAAATGTCTAGTACGCTCATACCAATGTATATAGGCTTGTTGAACACTATTTTACGAGAAGCCATATGAACAGCCGCAAGATTAGGACCATATATAGTTCGATCGATAAATGTAGGCTTGGCTATCAGTTTTTCTAACGTTTTGCTGTTTGCCACAAGACGTATATCCATACGATTACGAATATTTTCCATAGTTTTCCCAAACATCGCATTATTGAAAAGTTTGTACAAATCCTTTTCAAAATCGTTTCTTGCTTGCTGTCGTAGGCGGTTATTAAATTCGACATAAGGTTTTAACCAACAAGATTGACGGAATTGTAGTACTCGGTGAATCTTTGACAGTCGTAGACCATGACTAAGAGCCTGTTTCAAGGCCATGTAATGTACCACATACTTCTTTCGAGATCCAAGATGGGCAATTAGTTTCTTTGAAGACGATTCCCCCGGTTTCATACTCTCAGGCAGAAAGGGTAAATCATTATGAAGTTCATGCAGCTCTGCAGGATATTCCACATCAACCTCCAAGATATATCCAAAGGAATCATCCCCATTCAACGAACCGAGATGTATATCCTCAGGAGAAGCCCACGTAAATCCACCATAAGGAAGGGCGTGACACATAGCCCAACCGTACTGGTTATTGGCGTCTTCATACGTAATAAAATGAGAGGGTTTACTAGGATCATACTGCTCCATATAGATGTTGTTAGCCTCAGCATACCGGTGAGAAACCTGGCATAACCCTCCTCTTATACCAGATTCAACCATGAGTAGCTGATCGTAATCAAGAAGCAATTCCAACTCAATTCCAGTATACAGCAGCATAGCATCCCATGTAAGTCCTGGAGAAGTAAAATAATGTGCAGGATCCACTTTATGAGTTTTCAGGGTTTGGTCTCTAAATGTCTCGAAGACATCCGCTAGGAGAAGAACATCTGAAATTAAGTACAAATCACTGTACTCGCCAAGGTTTCGGACGTTAAAGTGCTTCCACACGTTCAGAGCATGATCATAGTCCTCACTGTTGATTTCTTCGCTGTTTAACCTGTTGTAGAAGGCATCCCTAGGAGGCAAACATGTATCGTTCAGGGCATCCCACGATGTTACGTAATCATAGGGAAAGACCCCCTTACGAGTCATCAAGCCAATATTCTCTGCTCCAAAGTACTTCGCTGTTTCAGCATGCGTTTCAAGGTTCTTTGCAAGCTTCTCCAAGCTCGTACTGAGGAAGCGGAAAGTATCCACAAACCTGAGTTTAATATCCCCAACATACTTGGAGAATGATATATAACTTTCCTCTGAATTTGGTATAACCTCAACTCTTTCGCTAGTACACCCCAGCTCCTTAACAATGAAATGAGAGTCATACCCACTCAGGTTATGCATGAAGACAGGTATATAATTAGGTGTTTTGCAAGCCAGGTTACATTTATTGTGTAAAGATCCTCTATACACCCCGGATACATGATCGTGATCGCGAACCTTCCAATTACCTTCTGTAAATTCATGTTCACACAGGTAGCATATTGTAGAAGCATCAAACGATTCTTGTTCTTCAGCTGTAAGATTCAGAGGCTTAGCAGATTTGTATAAGTCACTAATTTTATTTGCCAGATCCATCAAGCATTCCATAAACTTCTGTGCAGCGTCAGGTCCTCGGTAAACATACGGTTCAGTAGGAAGAGTTGTTTCTAGTTGTTCAACACTGGACGACGGTTTCACATAAACACAAAAGCTCATGGGAGAATGACTCTGATAGGGAGTTGTGTAGGAGGTTTCGGGGTTAGAGGAGCAGGTATGAAGAGGGGTGAGAATGCATTCAAAATCGGCATAGATAACATAGGGCAGTTTCAACATCCTCTCAACATTCTTGAATTTAACGATGGAGTTATCCTTTGTAGGCATAACGCATCTAGCAACGGCATGTTGTCTACATATTTCGCTGTGCTCTTCCAATTTTTCCATTCCACCTCGTCCATGTCGGTCATCAAAATGACTGAAACATCTTTTACATGTATATATTTGCCCATGATGTCTAGTTTTCTGACGACGAATAAGCTTCTCAAAATCCTTTATATACACATAGTGATGTCTGTCAGTAGCATCACTCAACAGAAGGAGATCGCGATGATCGTCTAATTCTTCATCAATCACCTTTATTGGAAACACTTCATGTTTATCATCCACTCCAAACACATTTATGGATATATTATTGAGTTTTTCAAATTTAGCGATTTCACCCAAGCTCGTAGGAAATGAGACGCACGAGAAATCGTATTTTTCTTGGAGATCCTTGTACTTGCTAACACGCTGAGGATCCTTTCGAATGAACTTTGCTAGAATAGCGTACATAAAGCATTTCTCATCGATGTAGTTCTGAGGGTTTATACAGGCTTTCTTCGCATCCAAAGATGACGGTAGAGGAATATAGCTGCTCCCTCGAAGAAGATTATACTTGTTAATACGCAGTCGAACACCATCAACCGCCAGCAGAGCCCAATTACTACCTTTGAGCTTACTTTCCTCCATTTCAACGCGCAGTTTGTCGAATTTTTTTTCCAAGATGGCATCCAAGTCACTATCTAAAAACACGGCATGATTACGCGTTTTGAAGGCTTTGCTAGTGGTGTCCCCAACAGCATTCACAAACTTACATTCAGCCATAATGTTGATTTTCAAACTTTTATGAGTCCGCAACTCCTTCTGAACAGCATTAATTATACGCTGCTTAGCCTGCTGCAGGTATGAATTTAAATCCTGACTTGCTGGGCATTGGATGAAATACGATTTCAGCCGATCCTGAAAAGCCGTTTCATATTCTACAACATCATCGCCATCAGGAGACATTAACAATAATTTATGCTTAGTAGGTTCGAATTTGACTTTCTTAGCATCTATAGCCCTTTCGCAGCGTCCTTCATGTACATCTCTTCGATTTTCAGTACCGTAAACATCACCACAATGTCTACACTCGAAAAACTCACCACATATAAGCTCATGCCTCTTCTTATGGTAGTCGCGTAGAAAACTCTTTTCACATTTGCTGCATCTATAATCTGGTATAGCACTCAGAACCGATTCCATTACTCCACCATTCCACATCTTTATAATATGTAGTGCAACACTTGTAAATTATATAAGTCAATAAATGCTTATAGCACTTTCCACTGACTCGCCTTGATAACTTGTCAAAGCTATTGAACGGTAATTTCACTAAGGGAGCTGATGTGCTCGACTCGAAGGATAATTACTGAATACCTATCTAAGATCGAGCAATCTATATTTATTCTGAAAGCATGCACCTCTCAGGAAACTATGACTCAAAATCGCGCTTGTGGCGCCTTATAGCGGCTTGAATCAGTATTAAAGCGCATATTCTGCTTATATGGGGTAAATTATATATTAGTCATCAACTATCCGTATTTTTATTATTTTTTACCGTTTTTTACGTACTTTGAGACAAATCCAGCATCGAATTAAGACGCGAAACGACGGCTACGTATCTTTAAGTAACAAACACATTACTTTTAACGATATCGAATGACAGCAATAGAAGCACTTGAACATTATTTAAACGCTTAAAAAACCAATTTTTTCGCTATATTTCATCAATTTAAGCATTAGAGTCCTATGACGTCACACTCAAGCATCGACGGAATGTTTGTTACCTCCAAACATGTTCCTACAAGTCTAATGACGTCACGGAAGCACCATACAGAAGACATAATTGAACGACAAAGACATTAATTTTAACTATACATTCCCACAAAGAAATAAACCTATTTGAAAGCGTCTTAACACGTTAACTTCAATGCATGTATATATAAAACCTCTAATATAACAATAAAAAGAAAGGCAAAGAAATAAAATAAAGGGAAAAGGAATTAACAGAAAACGCCCTTAGAAACGTGTTTATTCCTTATATTTCATCATTCAACACCTGTACACCCAACTAGCATAGCTAAATGACGTCACACAGTAGCGGCGACGTTCTGTCTACACTCCTTCAAAACAAGTTCAGACAAGAAAGTCTCCCCACCCACGAATCCACGTAGCAACATTATGAGAAGGCCGGCAGTAACCTCCAAGCCACCAGAGTGAGTATATGGAACGTGAGCACCCGACAGCGCTTTTCACCGTTTAAGCTTATTAGCATCATATTTTTCCAGGTACTCATCAATCATTGTACTACACACATCATATAGATCACAATACTTAGCGTTGTATGCTATAATTTGTAATGTTCACGATTTTATACTCATTTAATGATTTAAATTCAATATTTCTAGCATTCACCCTCTTCTTCTTCTTTTTCCTCTTAAACTTCTCCTCATCTCATATCTTCACCTTAGTCCTTCTGATATCCTTCTCCCTCGTGATAGCAGGGAATATGTACGTAAATGATCATTATTAGCTTAAATATTAAAGAAAATAACAACATTCTCCGTCAATTATATCTAAACAGTTTTTTTCCGAGTTGTCCATGATTAAGGATTCTGTAATCAAGGTAGGCAATGTTTCTCTCAATAAGAGCATTCAGTAATTTATTTTGTAAATAATATCACTCATTTAAGCTTTATTTCGAGCCTCTAAGTCCGCTAGTTTGCAAGGTATTTAAATGGACCCTTAGAGATTCGAACTAGACCCGCAGTATAAAAATTACCAATTTATCCATAAATCAGGACTAGAGTATTTAACTGAAGCGTTTAACTTTTTATTTCATAGCGCTATCTTTGTTTATTCAGGAATAAATCGACTTTGAAGTAATTGCCCCCTCCCGGTAATCGAACTATGAGTCGTAGGGATAAAATTTTCTTATATATCACTTTATGCGTCAAGTTACCCTAATTTGTCTTTACATCACTATTCCAAGTGTAACAAATCGCGATATAGCTCAAAATTCAATAATTCTCCGCAAGGTAGGAATCGAACCCACGATACCTCAACTCTAGCATGTTAGAAAATAATTGTCCTTAACGTGTTTTACCATATAAAGTTTATTTCAGTCTTCTAGCTTAAGCGATTCTCGAGATAATTAAATTCACCAAATCAGGATTGGAACCCAAGACTCTAGGATCCCGATCATACCACAAAGGAAAGCTTATTGCAATACCAATTTAATAAAGTTTATTCGAAGTTTTTATCACTAATAGTTTAGGAATTATTCCAATAACAAAAGTATTGATTGCACGGGAATCGATCCCTAGACCCCCGGTGATCTTAAAAGTTAGATCAAAAGATGCGCCGTTTTATTAGAAGATAATCACCGTTTACCGTATTTCGATATCTCATTTAGTTTACCAGCAATCAGCGATCAAAGAGTAGGGTACTTATGATGATTCTGGCCCAATTAGCATATCAAAGGGTTGCCGCTAATTGATTACACGTGTTTAACACGTGTTTTTTCACACCCCTCTTCCCTTTGTCGGTGAAAAGCCGACAAAGGGGCAACCCTCATTATCTGTCAGATTACCATCGACAAGGGTTGACGAGGGTTGACAGGTTAATTGCCCATGTTAACATGTGTTTAACATGTGGTCAATTACCGGGCGGCATTGACCTCAAAGGGTTAAGCCGGCTAAAGTACCCTACTCTTTGATCGCTGATTGCTGGTAAACTAAATGAGATATCGAAATACGGTAAACGGTGATTATCTTCTAATAAAACGGCGCATCTTTTGATCTAACTTTTAAGATCACCGGGGGTCTAGGGATCGATTCCCGTGCAATCAATACTTTTGTTATTGGAATAATTCCTAAACTATTAGTGATAAAAACTTCGAATAAACTTTATTAAATTGGTATTGCAATAAGCTTTCCTTTGTGGTATGATCGGGATCCTAGAGTCTTGGGTTCCAATCCTGATTTGGTGAATTTAATTATCTCGAGAATCGCTTAAGCTAGAAGACTGAAATAAACTTTATATGGTAAAACACGTTAAGGACAATTATTTTCTAACATGCTAGAGTTGAGGTATCGTGGGTTCGATTCCTACCTTGCGGAGAATTATTGAATTTTGAGCTATATCGCGATTTGTTACACTTGGAATAGTGATGTAAAGACAAATTAGGGTAACTTGACGCATAAAGTGATATATAAGAAAATTTTATCCCTACGACTCATAGTTCGATTACCGGGAGGGGGCAATTACTTCAAAGTCGATTTATTCCTGAATAAACAAAGATAGCGCTATGAAATAAAAAGTTAAACGCTTCAGTTAAATACTCTAGTCCTGATTTATGGATAAATTGGTAATTTTTATACTGCGGGTCTAGTTCGAATCTCTAAGGGTCCATTTAAATACCTTGCAAACTAGCGGACTTAGAGGCTCGAAATAAAGCTTAAATGAGTGATATTATTTACAAAATAAATTACTGAATGCTCTTATTGAGAGAAACATTGCCTACCTTGATTACAGAATCCTTAATCATGGACAACTCGGAAAAAAACTGTTTAGATATAATTGACGGAGAATGTTGTTATTTTCTTTAATATTTAAGCTAATAATGATCATTTACGTACATATTCCCTGCTATCACGAGGGAGAAGGATATCAGAAGGACTAAGGTGAAGATATGAGATGAGGAGAAGTTTAAGAGGAAAAAGAAGAAGAAGAGGGTGAATGCTAGAAATATTGAATTTAAATCATTAAATGAGTATAAAATCGTGAACATTACAAATTATAGCATACAACGCTAAGTATTGTGATCTATATGATGTGTGTAGTACAATGATTGATGAGTACCTGGAAAAATATGATGCTAATAAGCTTAAACGGTGAAAAGCGCTGTCGGGTGCTCACGTTCCATATACTCACTCTGGTGGCTTGGAGGTTACTGCCGGCCTTCTCATAATGTTGCTACGTGGATTCGTGGGTGGGGAGACTTTCTTGTCTGAACTTGTTTTGAAGGAGTGTAGACAGAACGTCGCCGCTACTGTGTGACGTCATTTAGCTATGCTAGTTGGGTGTACAGGTGTTGAATGATGAAATATAAGGAATAAACACGTTTCTAAGGGCGTTTTCTGTTAATTCCTTTTCCCTTTATTTTATTTCTTTGCCTTTCTTTTTATTGTTATATTAGAGGTTTTATATATACATGCATTGAAGTTAACGTGTTAAGACGCTTTCAAATAGGTTTATTTCTTTGTGGGAATGTATAGTTAAAATTAATGTCTTTGTCGTTCAATTATGTCTTCTGTATGGTGCTTCCGTGACGTCATTAGACTTGTAGGAACATGTTTGGAGGTAACAAACATTCCGTCGATGCTTGAGTGTGACGTCATAGGACTCTAATGCTTAAATTGATGAAATATAGCGAAAAAATTGGTTTTTTAAGCGTTTAAATAATGTTCAAGTGCTTCTATTGCTGTCATTCGATATCGTTAAAAGTAATGTGTTTGTTACTTAAAGATACGTAGCCGTCGTTTCGCGTCTTAATTCGATGCTGGATTTGTCTCAAAGTACGTAAAAAACGGTAAAAAATAATAAAAATACGGATAGTTGATGACTAATATATAATTTACACCATATAAGCAGAATATGCGCTTTAATACTGATTCAAGCCGCTATAAGGCGCCACAAGCGCGATTTTGAGTCATAGTTTCCTGAGAGGTGCATGCTTTCAGAATAAATATAGATTGCTCGATCTTAGATAGGTATTCAGTAATTATCCTTCGAGTCGAGCACATCAGCTCCCTTAGTGAAATTACCGTTCAATAGCTTTGACAAGTTATCAAGGCGAGTCAGTGGAAAGTGCTATAAGCATTTATTGACTTATATAATTTACAAGTGTTGCACTACATATTATAAAGATGTGGAATGGTGGAGTAATGGAATCGGTTCTGAGTGCTATACCAGATTATAGATGCAGCAAATGTGAAAAGAGTTTTCTACGCGACTACCATAAGAAGAGGCATGAGCTTATATGTGGTGAGTTTTTCGAGTGTAGACATTGTGGTGATGTTTACGGTACTGAAAATCGAAGAGATGTACATGAAGGACGCTGCGAAAGGGCTATAGATGCTAAGAAAGTCAAATTCGAACCTACTAAGCATAAATTATTGTTAATGTCTCCTGATGGCGATGATGTTGTAGAATATGAAACGGCTTTTCAGGATCGGCTGAAATCGTATTTCATCCAATGCCCAGCAAGTCAGGATTTAAATTCATACCTGCAGCAGGCTAAGCAGCGTATAATTAATGCTGTTCAGAAGGAGTTGCGGACTCATAAAAGTTTGAAAATCAACATTATGGCTGAATGTAAGTTTGTGAATGCTGTTGGGGACACCACTAGCAAAGCCTTCAAAACGCGTAATCATGCCGTGTTTTTAGATAGTGACTTGGATGCCATCTTGGAAAAAAAATTCGACAAACTGCGCGTTGAAATGGAGGAAAGTAAGCTCAAAGGTAGTAATTGGGCTCTGCTGGCGGTTGATGGTGTTCGACTGCGTATTAACAAGTATAATCTTCTTCGAGGGAGCAGCTATATTCCTCTACCGTCATCTTTGGATGCGAAGAAAGCCTGTATAAACCCTCAGAACTACATCGATGAGAAATGCTTTATGTACGCTATTCTAGCAAAGTTCATTCGAAAGGATCCTCAGCGTGTTAGCAAGTACAAGGATCTCCAAGAAAAATACGATTTCTCGTGCGTCTCATTTCCTACGAGCTTGGGTGAAATCGCTAAATTTGAAAAACTCAATAATATATCCATAAATGTGTTTGGAGTGGATGATAAACATGAAGTGTTTCCAATAAAGGTGATTGATGAAGAATTAGACGATCATCGCGATCTCCTTCTGTTGAGTGATGCTACTGACAGACATCACTATGTGTATATAAAGGATTTTGAGAAGCTTATTCGTCGTCAGAAAACTAGACATCATGGGCAAATATATACATGTAAAAGATGTTTCAGTCATTTTGATGACCGACATGGACGAGGTGGAATGGAAAAATTGGAAGAGCACAGCGAAATATGTAGACAACATGCCGTTGCTAGATGCGTTATGCCTACAAAGGATAACTCCATCGTTAAATTCAAGAATGTTGAGAGGATGTTGAAACTGCCCTATGTTATCTATGCCGATTTTGAATGCATTCTCACCCCTCTTCATACCTGCTCCTCTAACCCCGAAACCTCCTACACAACTCCCTATCAGAGTCATTCTCCCATGAGCTTTTGTGTTTATGTGAAACCGTCGTCCAGTGTTGAACAACTAGAAACAACTCTTCCTACTGAACCGTATGTTTACCGAGGACCTGACGCTGCACAGAAGTTTATGGAATGCTTGATGGATCTGGCAAATAAAATTAGTGACTTATACAAATCTGCTAAGCCTCTGAATCTTACAGCTGAAGAACAAGAATCGTTTGATGCTTCTACAATATGCTACCTGTGTGAACATGAATTTACAGAAGGTAATTGGAAGGTTCGCGATCACGATCATGTATCCGGGGTGTATAGAGGATCTTTACACAATAAATGTAACCTGGCTTGCAAAACACCTAATTATATACCTGTCTTCATGCATAACCTGAGTGGGTATGACTCTCATTTCATTGTTAAGGAGCTGGGGTGTACTAGCGAAAGAGTTGAGGTTATACCAAATTCAGAGGAAAGTTATATATCATTCTCCAAGTATGTTGGGGATATTAAACTCAGGTTTGTGGATACTTTCCGCTTCCTCAGTACGAGCTTGGAGAAGCTTGCAAAGAACCTTGAAACGCATGCTGAAACAGCGAAGTACTTTGGAGCAGAGAATATTGGCTTGATGACTCGTAAGGGGGTCTTTCCCTATGATTACGTAACATCGTGGGATGCCCTGAACGATACATGTTTGCCTCCTAGGGATGCCTTCTACAACAGGTTAAACAGCGAAGAAATCAACAGTGAGGACTATGATCATGCTCTGAACGTGTGGAAGCACTTTAACGTCCGAAACCTTGGCGAGTACAGTGATTTGTACTTAATTTCAGATGTTCTTCTCCTAGCGGATGTCTTCGAGACATTTAGAGACCAAACCCTGAAAACTCATAAAGTGGATCCTGCACATTATTTTACTTCTCCAGGACTTACATGGGATGCTATGCTGCTGTATACTGGAATTGAGTTGGAATTGCTTCTTGATTACGATCAGCTACTCATGGTTGAATCTGGTATAAGAGGAGGGTTATGCCAGGTTTCTCACCGGTATGCTGAGGCTAACAACATCTATATGGAGCAGTATGATCCTAGTAAACCCTCTCATTTTATTACGTATGAAGACGCCAATAACCAGTACGGTTGGGCTATGTGTCACGCCCTTCCTTATGGTGGATTTACGTGGGCTTCTCCTGAGGATATACATCTCGGTTCGTTGAATGGGGATGATTCCTTTGGATATATCTTGGAGGTTGATGTGGAATATCCTGCAGAGCTGCATGAACTTCATAATGATTTACCCTTTCTGCCTGAGAGTATGAAACCGGGGGAATCGTCTTCAAAGAAACTAATTGCCCATCTTGGATCTCGAAAGAAGTATGTGGTACATTACATGGCCTTGAAACAGGCTCTTAGTCATGGTCTACGACTGTCAAAGATTCACCGAGTACTACAATTCCGTCAATCTTGTTGGTTAAAACCTTATGTCGAATTTAATAACCGCCTACGACAGCAAGCAAGAAACGATTTTGAAAAGGATTTGTACAAACTTTTCAATAATGCGATGTTTGGGAAAACTATGGAAAATATTCGTAATCGTATGGATATACGTCTTGTGGCAAACAGCAAAACGTTAGAAAAACTGATAGCCAAGCCTACATTTATCGATCGAACTATATATGGTCCTAATCTTGCGGCTGTTCATATGGCTTCTCGTAAAATAGTGTTCAACAAGCCTATATACATTGGTATGAGCGTACTAGACATTTCCAAGACGCTAATGTATTCATATCAATATGATGTGTTACTTCCATATTATGGAGCTCAGAATATTAAACTGTTGTATACAGATACAGATTCCTTCATCCATCGAGTGACTACAGCTGATATATACCAGGATAAATTACACATGCTTGAACATCTGGATACATCGGATTACCCTGCTAACCATATATGCTATTCTACACAAAACAAGAAAGTGTTGGGAAAGTTTAAAGATGAAGCAAGTGGTAAAATCATTCGCCGTTTCGTTGGTCTCAGACCTAAAATGTATGCTCTCGATATTGATGGCTCTGTGATAAAAAAGATCAAAGGCATAAAACAGAGCGCCATTAAGCAATACATCAGCTTCAACAGCTATATGGAGTGCCTTAAAACTTTAAAAATCGTAAGAACCCCTATGAATTTAATCCTATCCCAACGTCATAATGTTTCTACAGTTGAATCTAATAAAATAGCTCTGTCGCCTCATGATGACAAGAGAGTAATTGCAGAGGATGGAATATCAACGTATGCGTATGGGCATTACAACGTTGCAAGCCGTGCATAAGAGTATGCAACTTAGATCTCAAGATAATTATTTTCTCCGTTACGTTTCCTGTAGAAAATGAAAGTTTAATCAACTGACTCCTCCACGCCTCCAATGATGTCTGACGAAAAAAGAAGAAAAAGTAAAAAAAATACTCACCTGGCTTCTCCGTGCTTCCCATGATACTTGTCGAAGAAAGAAGAAAAATAGAAATTATAAAGGGAGGCGTTAACTCTGCCACTAGACTTTAACTCTAGTGCTGGTCTCCAGCCCAGATAAAAGAGGAGAGGCGTGTACCCTGCTACCTTAAAGTAAGTATACCCTCATTAACTTTATATAAACATAAGATTGTGTTAAAATACTATCAAAAATATTGCTGAATATATCTTAAAATACTGAGCTATAAGTACTTCAACATCAGCAGATAGAACATCGTTTAGTGACAGGTTGAGCTCTATAAAGGATCAGAAAAAACAATGATGAATAAAGCTGTAAAGAACACTTAAAATGCAGGTTAGATCATAATAGGTGGGGTTAGCCTTAGAAAACTGCATGTCGTGTTCGAGATGTTACCGCCAGAACATATAGAACCAAGCAAAA
This sequence comes from Tenodera sinensis, assembly GCA_030765045.1. Taxonomy (NCBI): domain Eukaryota; kingdom Metazoa; phylum Arthropoda; class Insecta; order Mantodea; family Mantidae; genus Tenodera; species Tenodera sinensis. The sequence continues at coordinate 95,616,380 of CM060966.1, read as the reverse complement.
GAGTCATACAACTGTATAAAATTCTGTAACAGAGGACAAAATAGCTGTAGTAAGAACTTCAACATCAATGTTTAGGACATCTTCTAGTGGAAGTTTAAAGCCCTATAAAGGCGGGGGGGGGGGGGTCAAAAGCAGACTAAAGCTGTAAATAATAGGTAAGGTTAGATATGAAAAAATGTCGGACATACTATATACAATAGCTGCAGAATATGGTGGTGGTGGTGGTGGTGGTGGTGGTGGTGGTGGTGGTAGTGGTGCTACGATGGTTGTGGTCGTGTAGGTTATGGCGGTGCTGGTGTTGGAGGTGGTTGGTTAGGTTAGGTTAGGATAGTCTTAGCAGGAAAGAAAGCAGCGTTTGACCTTTTACCATTAGAACATACAGAACTATACAAAAGAATCGCTAAATGAGGTTAAGATACACAGCATACTGGAACAGTGTACAAAGACATTGACAATAGCTAGTTGAATAACAAGGTTGAAGCGTCTTCTAATGTTAGTTTAAGAAAGAGAGGGGGGGAGGGTAGAAGAAGCATGAATAATGTCAAATAAGTATGAGGAAATATCTCTAAAGAGGTTTGTGGTTCAGTTAGGTTAGTCTTAGAAAGACCGTAAGCAATGCTTTAGGTGTGAACATCACACTTTTTACAAAAGGAGAAATTTGATCGTGAAAGCATAACAAATTGC